>PISX010011948.1:0-62969 GCA_004024625.1 Mellivora capensis | reverse complement strand
TTTTTTTTTTAAAAGAAAAGAAATGTCTTTCCAGGGGCGCCTGGATGGCCCAGTGGGTTAAGCCTCCGCCTTCGGCTCAGGTCATGGTCTCAGGGTCCTGGGATTGAGCCCCGCATCGGGCTCTCTGCTCAGCAGGGAGCCTCCTTCCTCCTCTCTCTCTGCCTGCCTCTCTGCCTACTTGTGATCTCTCTCTCTCTGTCAAATAAATAAATAAAGTCTTTAAAAAATGTATATATTTAAAAAAAAGAAAGAAGAAGAAATGTCTTTCCAGGGGTGCCTAGATGGCTCAGTGGGTTAAGCAACCCTACTCCTGATTTCAGCTCAAGTCAAATCAGCTTCTTTAAATAGAACCCCAGGTTGGGGGTGGGGGGTCTTTGGATATGGCAGTGGGAGATCTGTAGCCCTCAACTACAACAAAGTAATAGTGGCTGTCATATCTACCAATAGAAACATATCCGTTGATTGTGCACAGCCAACTTGGCTTAGATCACTTTGTAACAGATGTGTCTGTGACATTTCCAATTAGACATAAAATGTGTTTTCTTATACAAAGGTCAAGTATCTCAAGTATTTGAACATACATATGGTTACATTCTTTAGTGTTGTGAGTAGAACCCACTTCTGTGCATATCCCGCATCTGCAAACTGCTGCTCAGGGGTCAAACATGACCTGCCACCAGTTGTACAACCTGTGAACTAAAAATTGTTTTTAAAATATTAAATGGATGGAAAATTTAAAAGAAAAATAATATTTTGTAACATGAAAATCATATGAAATTTCAATTTCAGTATGCCTAAAGAATATTTTTTGGAACAGAGCCATGCCCACATGTTTAGGTACTATCTATGGCTGCTTTTGCTTTACCACATGAGTAGTTATGACAGGGTCACTAAGACACCCCAGGTCTAAATTACTTACAGTCTGGCCCTTCAGAGAAAAAGTTCCTTGACCTCTGGTGTTTTTAGGCTGTAAGAAAAAAATCACACAATATTATAAGGAACTGATTTCCAGGTTCCAAATAGCTAATTGAAGAATTATCGAAGTACAAGCCATCTCTAAACTGGGAACAGGTTTTAAGAGGGTTCAGTTCTTCCAGTTTTAAAGTAAGATAAATATTTGGTTATCACTCATGCATAAAAGTTAATAATATCCACCAACACTTGTGCTAGTGCTAGGGCACAACTTCTGACCAAATATTATAAACAAGTGATCAATATACCTTGCCAGTATTCTTTATACAGGCAAAATTGCCTCAAATAAACTTATCACTGCCGTACTGCCTTAATCTGAAATCTACTCCTATCAATTTCTCCCTCCGTTTTAATCCTACAGATACATAAAAATGTTTTCATTCAGCATATATATGTATTTCATGGTTTTTAATAGGCCTCCAAATTTCATATGCATTAAGAGGAGAGTTATAGCAGTGTTTGGCTGACATAATGAGTTAAGGAAAAGTTTCTGATCAAGTTTTTGGGGCAAGAACAGCTAATTAAAGTGTACATACAGCTGCCTCTTATCTAATTATTCCAGAATGATTTGTCAACAAATAGGCCAAGAACTGCTATGAGCAGTTATTTCAAAATAGAAGAGGCAGATACATTTTAATATACTAATCTACAGATTTCTCTGGATTCTGTGTGTCTTCTATTTAACCTCAGTAAGAGTCTCTTCAAGCTAGAGACAAACAACCTGTCAAAACTGTAGCTAAGGAAGAAGGTTCCAGCTCATTAGAACTCTACTCATCATCATCTTAAGAAGTTCCCGGAAAAAATGAAAACCTAAGTAGGGCAATTGAGGCCTATACAAAATAAATCCAGACAGGCATATTTTTCTAATCCACCATTCCTAATCTTTACCAGCAAAGGCTGCACTGAGCATTTTTGACCCACTTAAAAAAAAAAATTGTATCCACACATGAAAACTTTCCTTGATTTTCAAGATTCAGTAATCAATTTTAAATCAAAGAGAAATTCTCAACCAACCAAGAAGAAATTCAGCGCATTGATATTAGCATATGGAAAAGTGTCTGGATAAGCCCAGACAGAAAAAAATCAAGATTGTTTGCTGTTGTGAGGGAACTTGGTCAAAGCTTTTCTTTAGCTTTTCTGGAGTCTAGCAAAGGGCCATCCTACATGCTTACTAAAAGTTGAATGTTGAATGTGCCAGTGAATAATATAGATTCCAGTAGGTGTGTAGCAGGAACACTGCTGTGAGTTCAAAACTATCAGTGGATTGTCCATCCATTCTTTCCTGGCGGGATGGGGAGACCATGGAACCCTGGTCCTCCATAGCAGGAACCATGGAATCTGCAGCAGTCCACCGAGCTCTACTCCTGTCACTCAGAATGGACATCTGCAGACCATCTTGCCTTCACTTGAAACCCATGAAAGTAGGTCTCTCAATAACCTTCACCAGTTCCACTACAAGCCACACTGCATGGAGACAGTGTACTGGTCTGCATTTTCAGAATCACATACTCCCTGCCTCTCAAGTCCTGTCCAGAACTCTGCCCTCTTTTTGCCTGATATTTCTATTGGCTTCCTGTGATAAAAAACAGAATATGTGTGGTTAAGATGTGTATCTCTGGGAACTAGAATGTTGCGTTCAAACTCTGTCCCCTAGCTTACTAGCTATGAATAGCTAGTAGATAATGCTATTTACTAAGGTATTCTTTTTTAAATTAATGTAATACCTTATTTTTAATATAAAGAAATAGAAGAAAGGTAATTTGAGATAAAATAATGTATGTGTAATAAGTAAATGCCCAGATATGATTAACGTAGAAGATATAATAAATTGCCCCCATTCTTGCACATATACAGAGACTCACCATTAATCCAGCAGCTGTTAACAACCATTAGCCATGTACTGCAGGCAGGGACATAATGCCCAAAATAGTAAAGACTCTTGATAAGATTTCAAATAAAACAAAGTACAATTTTCTGATCTCCTCTTAATTTACACGAGAGATACACTCTTGGAAATGTCAGTATTTTAGAAATATTTAAATTCAAATTACTTTCTGTTTAAATGCAAAAACAAAACTAGGGTCTACAAAATTTATAAGATTATAAAAGCAGAAATGGCCACAGGACATTAGAGATACTTCTGTGAGACCTGAGTGAAGTCAGGTCTTTACTAAGTGGGACAATCTACCTTGCAGGAAGTCTACCATCCCTAGCCCTGTCACAAGTCACTATAGCTGCAAAAACAACTCTGCAAATTTCCACAATGCCCCCAGAGGAGCAATAACATCCCCATTGAGGAATACTATATTAAATAACACAAGAAACACAGCACAGTCTCTAACACTCAGTTAATGCTCAAGTTATAACTATTTTTGCTAACTCTTTCTACTTCCATGCCGTTTCTCTGCCAAGCTCAACAGCTTGCCTCTACAGCATATTCTCACACTGTACTGGGTACAAGCAAAACAGACACTGTTCTACAGGGACTTGTGCCCTAGATTAGAGCAGAACATGAATGTCAGTGTACACCCTGGACTACATGCCTTAAAATGCTGTTATTTCTCCCACTATTAATAAGAAGGAAACAATTAGCAAGCTCTCTACCACCACTAACCAAATGATAGGAAGAGAGTTAAAAAAGGTAAAAAAACTCAGGATAATCACAGCCCAGAGGGACTCCTGGTGAGTCTTGTTACTAGCTTTAAAAATCCTAATAGGGAACTGATCATGGGGAATCATATTGCAGGAAGGTCAAGGAGTGCATATATAGATTTGAATTGGGGTTTTAAGGGCTGTGGAATACGAGTTTGTCCTCTGTCTTCTCATGTATTAAGCAAGTATCAAATAAAGCAAATAAATGAGGTGACCTAAGATAGAGGGCTAGTGTGATGTATCTCTAGGGATTTGGGAGGCCTGTTTTAGGCAGGAAAGTGGCTGCTGGAGCAGAGAAGTACTTGACAGAAGCAGAAGCCAACCAGGGCATCCGAGCTGCTGAGGCCAAGCACTTAATGTTGTTCAAATTTAAATGGGACTTTGGTAATATTCTATCTACCTATCTATTCTCATTCCTGAGTAACCTCATGGTGTTGCAGGATTTTTCTGGCTTTAGTGCCTGTGGTTCTTGGCCACACGTTTTCAAAGAATGAAGCGGTAGACCAGATGAAGCATGGTGGGCAGCAAAGCAAAGTACATTGAGTGATAGTACAAAGCTCCCGGGGGGGAGGGAGCACAAGAGGGTAACCCCCGGAGTTTCTAAGTTTAGGGACTTTTATGAGCTCTTTTGCAGAACTATCTTAAGCAGTCAGGGTATGCTGAGTCGTGCCAGTCAGGGCTTTGGTCACCTATCTGTGTACCTGTTAGTTTAATGTTCACATGCTGATGGTCTTTTTTGCTGATATCTGGGATCTTATGTCTTAACTGCTCCTTGCCCATGATAGGGACAAATGCCTTGTGGTTGTCTTATTTTAGGACATTTTGCAGAAGTCATTTCTGCAAAGGCTGCAAAACAGAATGCTAGTGTGGTCCTGTCTAAGCTGCAAAACATGACTTTGGTGTTGTTTTATTTTAGCTATCCTGACTCCATATTTTCTTGCAGGGCACCCTGGCCCTGACTACCTAACTGTCCAACTAACTCCTAACAATGGCTTAAAGATAAACACCTAAATCTCCCACCTGACCTGTCCTCACAACCTAATACTTTCTATCTAACTGTGTATACAACAATACAGCTTGGTTTTCTAATGGGAATCTCAAAATTAACATATTCACCATGTGCCTCAAAATGTGATACCCTGAGAAATAGAATAAAGTTTGTTGAATGAATGAACAACTTAGACAGTGATAGTTAGAGAAGCCGATGGTATAGCCCAGGTGTGGTCAAGGAATCTTGGAAGAAAAGAGACAGAGACTTCTAAGCCTGCAGAAATCAGGAGCAACTGATACTGCTGAGGGAGGCCTGTCTCCAGGGTGGAACACCTGGGTAGAGTCCAGGGACCTGTGGGGCTAACTAAAGCTGAGATCTCTGAAACTGGTTCAGTCTGAGTATGTGAGAAAGCATCTGATCTGTAGTTCAGCTTCAGGCTCCCTATAAAGAATGCATCCAGAAAATGGGATCACGAGTATATAGATATGCCCTGTGGTATAGAACCAGGTATAGGCCTGGTTTTCCATTCATTCTGTGTTAAAGCAGAACCAGTACTGCACTGTGGAGGAACCTTGACTTTTCCATCCCTAGAGGCAGCTTGCTAATCATACGTGTATCCCTGGTAGGGGCTTTGATTTCATAACGTTATTTCTAGCTCAACCAATGGTTATTGTGCATGGATTATGCTTGTCTAATAACACAAAATACCTGCTTGTCCAGGTATATATATGTCAAGGAGTATAACTTCAGATTTTCCTCTGGCCAGTACCTATTATAGGATCAATTGCTAAAATGACATATGCAGAGGGTTGCCTGAAGGATTTGCCATTCAGCCTTCTTGCTAGCCCCTCTGCTAAGCTGAGGAACCATACTGTGTGGTTGTTTCATTTCACAGCAATATTTTACTTGACTGCCCTTGGTCTTTATGTCTTTAGCATATATTGAAGAGCATTATAAGGAAGAGCATGATGATGCACCTCATTTTATTAGCAGGATAAATACTACTGATGAAGATTGTTTTGTAATAACTCATGGGAGAAGTCTCTCCAGGCTTACTTCAAGAATATTCAGGCCTCTCCTAATGTATACTATCTATTTATCTCATGGACAACATGAATCATGTAACTGATTAATTTTTCTTTGAAGTGGCTGTCAGAACATTTAGAAATGAAATTTGGATAATAATTTTATTGTAGATTAATTTTCTTTTACCATAATTTTCTCTCTAATCTCTATAATTTATTTTCATAAATAGTAAATTTAAGGGGCACCTGGGTGACTCAGTTGGTTAAGTGTCCAGCTACTGATTTCAGCTCAGGTCATGATCTCAGGGTTATGGGATCAGGGTTTCATGATCTTGACATAAAATCCCAAAATTCACATGCAGGCCAGAAAGGTAAAAATATCTATGAATATTTTAAAGAAGGTACTGGGGGAGATGCTCTACTGAAGAGTGAGTTCTTATGAATTTACAGTAGATCTCGTGCTCTTGATGCAGAAATATATAAGTAAACCAATGAAACAATGTAGGGATCCAGGAAAGAGTATAAAATAGAGGTGGCACTACAAAGCAGTGCAGAAATGATGGTCTGTTCATTCAAGATGTTAAGACAAATGCACTAAAGATAAACAGGCAATTCTAAAGATAGAAACACCAATGGCTAATACAAAATATGAAAAGATGCTCTACTTTACTAGATGTCAGGGAAATGCAAATTAAAATCATAGTGAAATAACAATTCAAACTAGCCAGTTTGACAAAATTAAAAAGGCTGACAAGTCAAGTGTTGTCATGAATATGGAGAAATAGGAACCTCTCGATTACTGTTGGTGGGGATTAAAATTCATCAGTACAGAATAAAGTATAACTCTCAGCTGTAGATATATATTTGTGTAGTAGTATATAAAAACATGTACAGACATACTGAACACCAACTTCTGGTTAAATGGTTACCATTGGGGATGGGAGAGAATGCATTGGTGAAGGGCTTCAGTTATATCTGTAATAGTTCTCTTAAAAAGGTAAACCAAATTTAAAAAACCATTAAAAGTTTATGGAGCAGGACAGTAGCTGTGTGTGTTCATTGGTGTGTATTATATTATTCCCTAACTTTTCTCTGTGTTTGAATTATTTCATAACTTAAAAAGAATGAAAAGTAAAGAAGTAAAAACAGTTAAGACAATTTGAGTAGTTTTACTGTGTGGGGACAGAGAAATAGAGGGATTCCTTAAAAGGATCAAGATAAGTTTTGTTTGTTTTTGTCTAAGGTAGAAGATGCAAGAGCACTTTATTTACTAGTGTGAGTAATCTAACAGAAAGGGAGAAATTGATTCAAAAGAGAGGTGGGTAAAACACAGAAATGAAATCCCTAAGCAGGAAAGCAAGACAGGATGCTAAGCTTAAGTGGAAAGGCTCACCTTTCACAAGTGAAGCTATACTCCTTTCCTTGTCAGAAAGAAGAAAGGCCAAAAGGGCAGATACAGGCAGGTTGGAGGATTTGATGATGGAAGACAAGAGGAACAGGATTGTCTATATGATTGTATCTGTAAAACTGGAGTGCATACAGGTAGAGGCTGGGGACAAGGTCATCAGGGGAGACATACCAAGAAGGTGAAGAACAGGTTTTCTAAAAGTTGGGGAGGGAATTTATAGAGGAAATTCACAGAAATAAATGTCTGACCAACCTAAGCCAATTTGGTTAAACACAAATAGGTTAATTTTAGTAGATAGCAGTGGACACCAGGAGTTGAGAGTGGGTGAGTTTACTACTTTCATACTATCTTATTACCAGGTTTTAATAAAAGAATCAGACAAAAATTGTTCATACATATAGACCATAATTAAATTAACATTTATTAATAAGCAGACCTTCAGGACACATGGGTGGCTCAGTTGGTTGGGCATCTCCCTTTGGCTCAGGTCATGATCCCGGAGTCCTGGCATCAAGCCCTGAGTCAGGCTCCCTGCTCAGCAAAGAGTCTGCTTCTGCCTCTGCCCCTGGCTTATACTTTCTCCCCCCACCCCATCTCTGTCAAAGAAAAAAATAAAATATTTTAAAAAATAATAATAAGCGAACTTCAAATAGGTCATATAGCCCATTCTGTAGGCCCAGTGAAATCTCTTTGGGACAAATGTGAGAACGTTCTAAAGGCAGAATTCAGTTAGCCTCGTGGTCATTAGCAGTCAACCAGAATGTTCCAAGGTAATGATTGGACACTGGACTATTTGAGGATCAAGCTCCCAACTTCTTTCTGACAGTGAAGGGTGACTTACTAGACTCATGGCAAGGCAGGGAGTATTTCTAGAATATTTTAGGCAATTCACAGATTTCAGCTATCACTAATCTCACTAATGAAGCCTATTTCCAACATCTATCATCTAATTAACAAGCCACTAATTTCACCAACGAATACCCATCTCTATCCTTCATTATGGTAATATTTTAAAATTTGGTGTTAATTGAAATTAGATTATTGAAGATTATAATAGCTATCCCTGGATTATAGCCTCTTTTATTAAATGTTGGTTATCCCCTCCCTTCTCCTAGAGTATGCATTACAACCAGGCAATTGGTCATACCAAAAGTATAGCTCAGACTCACACAGGCAAACACACACACACACATGCACACGTGTGTGCCTCTGTCAAAATATTTTAAAGTAAGATGCAGACATTACCTTTCCTAAAGTAAGATGCAGACATTGTTCAATTCTCATTTGAGATTTGAAAGCACAAGCTTCACTAAATATTTTAATTTTTTTATTTTATTTTTTTAAGACTTATATTCTTTATTTTGCAACTGAGTAGTAAAACTCATATTTTGCTACAGAACTAACAATGTATTTAATCATAAGGTATTATCTCATATTTCACTGCTATTGCAAATGGTGTGGGATCCAAGTTTGAAATCTGCAACTGGACTAAAATCATTGATTAGCCATGAGACATGAAGAACTAACTTAGCCTGGGGGCACCTGGGTGGTTCAGTCAGTTAAACATCTGCCTTAGCTCAGTTCATGATCCCAGGGTCCAGGGTTGGATGGAACCCCCCAACAGGCTCCCTGCTTAGCAGGGAGTCTGCTTCTCCCTCTCCCTCTGCCTTTCCCCATCCCAATCCCCCTTCCCAGCTAAAGCTCACTCTCTCTCTCTCAAATAAGTAAATAAAATCTTAAAAAAACAAGAACTTCCTTAGCCTGTAGACCTGCCTAAGTTTCAGTTTCCTTGTATGCAAAAATAATCCCTACCTAATGTGAATAATATGTGAATAAATTAAACAAAGTCATCAATTATTTTTTTAGTGTGGTTAGAATATATTGGCTAACATCTTTTGAAAGGTGCTTAAGTGGTAACTCCATTTCATTGTATCTGTGTATACTGTATCATTTTTAAATGGCAAGCTCCTCCAGGGTAAATGTCTGTGTTTCGTGCTCTAAAACTCTTTTGAGTCCTACAAAAGTGAGGCAATTTTGGAAACTTCTTTTAACAATAAACACTTATTAGACAGACAGAGCATCTGCTTGTGGGAATCTTGTACTAGTCTCCCTCTGTCTCTCTCTCCTGCTCTGTCTCTATATTGCTCCACCCCCTGAACTCTGCTACAGATGCACATCTCACCCATGCCTCCTGCTCTGCCTAATAAACAATCCTTTAGAAAAAAAAAATGTACTTTGGCCCAGCTAGCTTGTCAAACTCATTCCCTCTCATCTTTCACTGCTACACTATATAAAGAGAAGTCTCATTCACTGTCTCTTTTCTACTACCCAATTACTCTGTAATGTACTGCAAGCCAACTCCCTTCTCCACTACACTACTGAAAATGCTCTCCCAAAGGTCATGGATTCCTCCCTATTATAGATCCAACAGTGTTTCCTCAGCACTCATCTTCTTCATTCTCTTTGCAGCCCTTAACCCCGCTGACTATTCACTTTTCCTTGCTGTGTGTCTCAGTACTCAGGCAGTGAGCACTGGAGAAATTCAGACCTCAAAGGTCTTTCAATACTGTCATTTAAACTGAGCTTAGTATCTATAAATTGAAGTCCCTGATGGTCTCTGTGCTCTTACATTGTGCAAAATTTATCATGACCTTATGTAGAAGGGAATATATATAACTTAATGATACTAAACTTACCTTGTTGATTCTCTTAGTAGATGTGGCTAATAATTATTTTAAAATGCTGTGTTTTAAAATGCACGCAGGTCCCTTTCTAGAGAGGCAGTCAAGGGGGCCTGATGAAGCTGGAGGGTGGCATTGCTACTTCCCGGTGGCCACAGGTAGGGGACGTTACATAAATGTCCGAAATACCTCTCATGAGCATGAGGTCAGGCAAAGGCACCTGCTACAACTGCTCCAGGAAGCCTACAAAGCCATCCACCCCAGATCTCACCATAGGGACCAGGATGGAAAAGACTTTGGGGCCTGCCTTTTCAGCTGTCACTACCATTACAAAAGCCAATAGGACCAGCATTCACAAGGTGCCCCCTCTCCAGCACCCTTACCTGCCTCCCTCAGGTTGAGGAAGACAGCAGGTCCCCAGCACCCTGCACTCTGCATCCAAGCTATACTGTGCCATCTCTGGCAGCTGCCTACACTCAGAGTCCAGCCTGTCTCTGCACTCTGCATTCTTGCTGCCAGAGTATGAAGAGGAACTGGAGCCACTAGTGTTTGCTGAGCAGCCATCAGTGAAGCTCTGTTGCCAGCTCTGCTACAGTGTATTCAGGGACCCTGTGATCAGCACGTGGAGGCACATGTTTTATCAAATATGGATCTTAAAGTCAAAGAAGTGTCCCACAAACAACACCAAGCTGATGGTGGTAGTGAACAAAATTGCAGTGGAATATAGATCTGGGAGCTCTTCCTTCACTGCAGGCATGGCTGTCGACTGGTGGCTGGCAGGAAGCCCATCAGCTTTGAGGTAGATCCCAGTGGGGACCCCTTACCATCAAGCTCAGTGCCTGGGAAGACCCCAAGGGCTGCTGTGACTGCAGGTCTGTATGGTGCTCCAACAACCCTAGCGGCCATTCCCTCCCCAAGATGAACCTGGAGGACCCCTTAAGGTTTACAAGCACATCAAGTATCCCCACTCTTACAGGTGCCTGTTCGTGGGAAACCAGGTTGTGAAGGAGTTCCTCCAGCAAAAGGCTGACAGCTTCCACAAAATACACATAGTGCTGACCCAGAAGAACTAGGGGACTGTTTTCAGCACTTCGTGCTTGGGCAAGATCTCAGAGAAGATTGACCAGCTGGAGAAGAGCCTAAGCTCAAGTTTGATGTTTTGGACTAAAATCAGGGAGCTCAGAGAAGACCTTATGGAGCTCTGGAGGGACGTATCCATGTTGAATGACAAGCTGTTCTACATCAATCCACGGCTGAACACAGGCATCCTAGGATCCTGTGACTCTCAGCAGATCTTCAAGTGCAAAGGAAACCACATGGGCCAAAGGGGCCCTGTCTGGTGTCTCTGCATCTACTCCATGCGTGACATGTGGGATATTGGTACCACCTGCAAGTGCCAGAAGATGCTGGAGGGTTGTGCTGATTGCTCTGCCTTCAGGGGCACAAGCTTGACAGTAGCACAGAAGACCATACAGCATGTGGGATATCCAGAACCTGCAGAGGGTAAACGTGACCCAGGCCCAGACAATTGGTATACACACTGGTCTCCTCATACAGCATGCTCTTCAGCAGCTCCCTGAGGACATCCAGGTCTGGGACATGGGCACTGAGCTGAAGTTAAAGAAGGAGTTCATGGCCTCAACCATTATGTGCAGGCCCTGGTCAAAGCTACGTGCACAGTGGCTCCTAACCAAATAATCAAGATCTGGGACATCTGAACCCTCCGCTACACTGACGTCCTACAGATACCACCAGAAGCATCTACTATATTGACATAATGAATGGCCACAGTGTGGCACCTAGCAGAACCTCATTCACACATGAAACATCAAGTCTAAGTAACAGGTGTCGGTCCTAATAGGCCACATTGGCCCTATGTAGGCCCTGACAGTTATTCAGTGCCAGACCAGACCATTGTCTCCAACGTGTCCTGTGACAGGTCCCTCAGGGTCTGGAGTGTGAGCAAAATGATCTGCATGTAGACTGCTGCATCACGAGTGCAGTGTGACCGGGCTGGCCATGTGCCAGCTCTTCTCAGGGCTGTGGATAGCACTATGAAAGTTTGGACTTGCTAAAAGAAAAATCCAGGCTATGTCTTGGCTTCTTCTTGGCCTGTCCAAGCCAGGCTGGCCACAGTCTCAGGGTCTCTTTCTGCCTTGTGTGTGGAACAGGTGAGCAGACTCAGCCAGCCAGGCAGTTTCCTCTCTACCCTATGCGCAGAGAGTCTTTCTCTGCTTGGTCCTGCCATTGGTCCTCCTCCCAAGCTGCCAGATAGTGCTGGACCAGCCCACCATCTGTCCCCACCTCAGATAGACTGTGGGTCTTTTAATTCACCTTTTATACTGTTTTTAGACTGTATATGTATCTGATTACTTTCTGATTGGAATAGAAGCTGCACAGATTGTGAAAAATATTAAAATACATACGGACTGACTGATTTTTTAAAATAAAATTTTAAAAAATCACTTGCTTTTATAGTGTCCAGGTTATAATTATTTCTCCCAAGGGGGGAATAGTTCAGTTTATTCAGCATTACTATATTTACTACCAAGGACTTGGAGGAGGCAAGAAGGAGAGAGAGAAGGGAGCTCTGTGCTGAGAGTCTGGAGAAAGTTTGGCCCACTTTGTCTACAGAAGAGGAAGGGATCATTCAAATCCTCCCATATCAGGATTCATCAGAAAATTTTCTGAGAAAATAATGAAGGTGGATGAGGATGCAGGACCTCTGTCCCTGGGCTGCTATCATTCATATCCTCATTAAAACTCTCATTCCCGTGGCCCTATAATCGTGTCCTTCCATTCCTGCCCTTATGCAGTCAGCTTTTGTCAGATTCCATCTGCTGCTTCTCCCCTCATTATGCCTGAGGTGAGGCAGTCTTTTTTATTTAATCCTCTGGCCATTAGCTGACCGCCAAACTGAGATGATCTGGAGGGCAAATGCCAAAGATGGGAGCCCACCTTAGATAACATCCCAATTGGTGTTACCGTTGTACTTCTTTCTGTGTGTTATATCCCTTCTTCCTAAGATATGGGTAATAATGTAGGGGAAACTCTGAGCTAAGCAGTGTAAATCTTCTATTAACAAGAAAGACACTTATTTAAGACACTCAGAAGTATGGCGGAGGACACTGGGTTTTTATCAGAGATAATGGAACTTCCTCCCAAGATCAAGGATTGAACACAGAACTGCCTACCTACCCCTCCTAGGATTCATTTCTTCCAGGAGTTATTCAGCTACTCCTGATTAGTCACACATTTTGATGGAGATGGAAATGCCTCAGGAATACCCTTTTCTGAACTTAAGAGTTCGGAACTCTTATACTCTTATCTGAACATAAGAGATAAACCAACAATGTGAGCAAAAAGAAACCTAGAATGCTAAGCGGACAGTTGTCCATCTACCAAGATTTCAGAGATGGAAACTTTCCAGATTCCTGTATAGCCACTTTACCCATGATGTCCAAATTAGTAGGTGCAATGTTAAGGAAAAGATCAATGCAAACAGCAAACTTCGGATGTGAGCCTGCATTTTCATTGGCTTCTGTTTTTTATTATTAATTAACATATAGTGTATTATTTGTTTCATGGGTACAGGTCTGTGATTCATCAGTCTTACACAATTCACAGCACTCACCATAGCACATACCCTCCCCAATATCCATCACCCAGCCACCCCATCCCTCCCATCCCTCTTCCCTCCAGCAACCCTGTTTGTTTCCTAAGATTATCATTGGCTTCTCTTTTTATTCAATCTTGTTGTGATATTGTGATTTAAAAGGAAAATAAATATTTGGTCTTTGTCCCTGGTTTCCAACAGGGAACTCCTTAAACACTTTTGAATCTCTTAAGTGGTGAGAGCTACAATGGTGTTTTTGTTATGTTAATGAGGTCACTTAGGGATTCCCCCCACACCTAAGGAAGGGGGGGGATTCAGCCTTGCCATTACAAAGATCTAAACTTTCAATCTTACCCTCCTTGACCTCCTTTGAGGGGAAATGGGCTAGAGATTAAGTTCAGTCACTAATGACCAATGATTTAATCAGTTGTGCCTATATAATGAAGCCTTCATTTGGTTGTCCAAACCCAAAAAAAACAAGGTTTGGAGAACTTCCAGGTTGGTGAACACGTGGAGATCTGGGGAGAGTGGCTTACTTGGTGTGGGTATAGAATTCTGTGCCCTATCTCCATACTTTGCCCCATGGATCTCTTGCATCTCTCTGTTCCTGGGTTATATTGTTTTATAATAAATAGGTAATCTAGAAAACAAAATGTTTCTGTGAGTTCCGTGAGCCACTCTAACAAATTATTTGAACCCAAGGAGGGGTTGTTGGAACTTTAAATCTATAGCCAATCAGAAGCTCAGGCGACAACCTGGACTTGCAGTTGCTTGTGAATTGTGAGGGGGTGGGTGGTCTTGTAGGACTGAGGGTTTAACCTGTGGGACCTGAGGCTATATCCAGGTAGATAGTGTCAGAATTGAACTGAATTTCTGGGCTCTGAGCAGCTGGTGTCCAAGAATGCTTGCTAGTATAGAGGAGACTCCACCCAGCGTGCACACACACACATACACACACTCACACAGGAATGGTGACCAGGACCCATTAGTTGTTGATCTGTCTGAAGAGTTATCAGTTACTTTCTTTTTTTTTTTTTTTTTTTTTTAAGGAGAGAGGGAAACAAGCCATAAGAGACTTTTTTTTCTTTTTTTTTAAGATTTTATTTATTTATTTGATAGATAGAGATCACAAGTAGGCAGAGAGAGAGAGAGGAGGAAGCAGGCTCCCCACCGAGCAGAGAGCCCGTGGGGCTCCATCCCAGGACCCTGGGATCGGGACCCAAGCTGAAGGCAGAGGCTTTAATCCACTGAGCCACCCAGATGCCCCCAGTTACTTTCTTAGCATCTGTTTTTCTGCTTAAAAAACAAAACAAAACAACATAGCAATAAAGAGAACATAGGCTTTGGAATTAGAAATATCTAAGTTGAAAACCCTGGTTCACCTTTACCAGGTGCATAGCTGGGAAATATACTTACCAACTCTGAGCCTCAATTATCTCATCTGTAAAGCAGAAATAAAAATAGTACTTCCAGGGGCGCCTGGGTGGCTCAGTGGGTTAAGCCTCTGCCTTCGGCTCAGGTCATGATCTCAGGGTCCTGGGATCGAGTCCCACATCGGGCTCTCTGCTCGGCAGGGAGCCTGCTTCCTCCTCTCTCTCTGCCTGCCTGTGATCTCTCTCTGTCAAATAAATAAATAAAATCTTAAAAAAAAAATAGTACTTCCAGGAAGTGATGGGAAGATGCCATCTACGCATATAAAGTATTAATAAATGGAATAATTTCTTTATGATATTAACTGATTCATTTTGGTAACCATTTCTCATTTCTACTGATTTCAGATGAAGGAATATGTCTGCAAAGACATACTCCCCTTTATACCTTACCTTGTACATTTTAAATGCACAACTGAAATTCTGCCATAAAATAAAGGAGAATGCTTACCTCTTTAAGAATATATAATTATTGTTGACAGTCACCCAATTTGAAGAAGCACTTCTGGATTGATTAACAATGACTCATAGTTAAATACAACAGTACTTAGAAAAAGACCTGATGGTCCCAGAAAGAATTGTTTCAGGAATAATGAGTGTTTATCATTTTTATTAGCTTCCTAAGTGGCAGTTATCAACATTAGTTATCCAGATTTTTAATTAAAAATGGGAAAAATTAATAAGGTACTGCTGTGAAGAGAAACTTTTAAACATTTATCATCATAATATAAATTCAGTATCTCTATAATCATATGTATGACGTAGAATGTTTTTAAGAACACGAAGTGGTCTATACCACATTTTCCTTTAAGTAGCATGTTTTATTAAGGAGGCTATTAAGTGGAAATTGTCTTCATAACTTAAAATTGTTGCTTTCTTAGAGAAAGAACACTGATGTTTCACAACAGGGTTAGAAACATACTCATGGGCGGGGAGGGTAGGGAGAGGGTGGTTGGGTTATGGACATTGGGGAGGGTATGTGAAATGGTGAGTGCTGTGAAGTGTGTAAGCCTGATGATTCACAGACTTGTACCTCTGGGGCAAATAATACATTATATGTTAATAAAAATAATTAATAAAAAAAATTTTTTAAAAGAAACATACACATAACACAGGGATATACAGCAAACAGAAAGAATTTTGTTAGCACCTACCACCTTTCCAGCCCATATGAATATATATTAAAAACATTTATATGTGTATTTATATTTAAGTATGTATCTATTCTAAGTCCCCATATAATTTTTCCTAGATGTAGTTATTTAAAAGTCCTCTTTTCCCTACTTCATTTCTCATTTTCAGATACACTGTTCTAGTAAGACTCTACACCAATTTGATGATTCTAATTTTCTTTAGTTATCACCAAAATAATCTGTAGTGAAAGAAGAAAGCTGAACACCCATTACCCTATGCTACCTCCAGATACCCCCAGAAAATATTAAAGGATTTTTTTTGAAGTATGAAGCCACAACAGAAAGAGAAAGAAGACAGAAAGAAACAGAAAGAGAAAGAAGACAACAGTAATAAAATTTTAGAATTTCTACAGCAGATAAAGCCATTAGATCTTTTGAACCAATCCTCCTGCTTGAGGAAATTTAGAAAAGCTGGATAAAGTATAAAATCATCTGATCAAAGGGAATAAAGTGCTAACAAAATAATGAAGCATTACCAAAATGAAGATTTACAAGAGGTCAGCATCAAGACAGGTGAGCCTAACTCTGGGGGCACTTTTGCCCCCCCCCCCCCCGAGCATTTGATCTGTAAGAAAGGCAGAGACTGAAGTGCTTTTGAAACTCTCTTCATAAGAAATGAAAAAAGTTGGAGTCTAGGAGAGAGTAAAGCCCTGGTAACCCAAAGGGCTGCATCCTAGGAACAAAGGCAAACACAAAGGGAACCATGCCTCTGCCACAGGTGTAGAGCCTAACTCTGAATCATCTGTGTAGTTTAAAAGATCTCCAACCCAGAAATTTAACTGAACTGACCTTGGATTGCTAGTAATCCCTAGTGGATGAAAGAAGCAAGGAAAAAATCCTACTTAGAGATATCCTAGACTTCCAACTCTTTTTATAAACTTATTTTTTATATTTTTAATAAACTTTTTATTTTGGGATAGATTTAGACTTATAGAAAAACTGTGAGGGGGCACCTGGGTGGCTCAGTGGGTTAAAAAGCCTCTGCCTTCGGCTCAGTTCATGGTTCCAGGGTCCTGGGATCAAGCCCTGCATCGGGCTCTCTGCTTGGCAAGGACCCTGCTCCCCGGTCTCTCTCTCTCTGCCTGCCTCTCTGCCTACTTGTGATCTCTGTCTGTCAAATAAATAAATAAACATTAAAACAAAAAAAAGAAAAGAAAAAACTGTGAGGATAGTAGAGAGTTCCCATATACCCCACACATAGTTTTCCCTCATATTAACATTTTCCATTATTGTGTTGCATTTGATGAACCAATATTGATATATCATCATCAACCAAAGCTCATACTCATACTTTACTCAGATTTTCATAGTTGTTTTTTCCCCCCCCGTTAACCTAATGTCCTTTTTCTGTTCCAAGATTCCATCCAGGACACTACATTGCATTTAGTCATCATGTCTCTCTCCATAAGCTCCTCTTGGTAGTGATAGTTTCTCAGATTTTCCTTGTTTATGATGACCTTGATAGTTTTGAAGCATACCAATCAGGTATTTTGTAGAATGTCCCTCAATTGAGATTTGTGTGATGTTTTTCTCATGATTAGACTGGGCTATGGGTTTTTTTGGAGGAAGATGAGAGAGGAAAAGTGCCATTTTCATCATACTGTATGAAGGAAGCATACTATCAACATGACTTCGCTGTTGATACTGACCTTGATTGAAGTTACGTTTGTCAGGATTCTTTAGTGTAAAGTTAATCTTTCTCCCCTCTTTCTACCTTGTACTCTTTATAAGAATGTCACTGCAAGTGGATGGAACTAGAGGATATTGTGCTTAGCGAAATAAGTCAATTGGAGAAAGACAACTATCATATGATCTCCCTGATACGAGCAAGTGGGGATCGGGAGGGAGACAAACCATAAGAGACTCTTAATCTCACAAAACAAACTGAGGGATGGGGGGGGTAGTGAGTGGATGGTGGGGTTATGGACATTGGGGAGGGTATGTGCTATGGTGAGTGCTGTGAAGTGTGTAAACCTGGCGATTCACAGACCTGTACCCCTGGGGCTAATAATACATATATGTTTATAAAAAAATTAAAAATTATAGAAGAATGTTACTGTATGCAGGTCATACCTTAAAAATGGGAGTTATGCTCTACCTGCTTGAGGGCATAAATTGTTGCTTAAATTATGAGGAGTTCTTCTGCCTGGGACATTTATCTATTCTCTCCCACTTATTTATTTTTTTAATAATTTATTTGTATCAGTATAGACACATGGATATTTATTTTACACTTTGTGTAATGATGCAGTACTACTTCATTTTATTCCTAAAATTGCTCCAAATTTGGCCTTTGGAAGCCCTTTCAGGTGACTCCTGTGTCCCTTTGATATACCACCATCATTGTGAAGCTGTTGTTATATGGGGCTTTATGGGGGTTATATGTGGAGGTTCGGGGGGCGGTTGGTTGGTTGGTTGGTTTGAGCACTTCCTTACTTTCTGGCACTACAAGACATTCTGGATTCATCTTGTATATGTCCTGCCCCAGTTTTACAACAAGCCATTTCTCCAAGAAAGAATGACTTATAAATCAAGATCTGGATGTTAAATGTGTTCTTTGCTATGGGAGTATCATTGCTTCTAGGCCCTCACAGCTGATGGAGAAAGGAAATATGTGCATACTAACCAGAATATATATACTTACACATAAATATATATATCCATCTCTATGTTAAACAGTAGTTTATACTGATGTCTCCAACTCTACTCCTTTGCCATATGGATGATTCCTGCCTCTTCTTTCCCTTGCTTGTCTGTAAACTTGCACTCCAATAGTAAGAAATCTGACTCAATTCCTTAACTCCTCAATGTTATAGTTGTTTCAGAATTGTTAACTGATATGCCTGTAGAAGACAGTTTTTTTTTTTTTCAACTTTACACTACTTCTATAGTTCTTTTGTCTTTGGTCTTACAGACTCCACTCATTTCTGAAATTATTTAGGTCAGCTTTTCCTCCCAACCCCTTCAGTGAGATTGTTTCATACATTTTTAATGCAGGTAGGTTCTTTTGTCACAGTGTGCACTGTAGCATAGAGACTACCTAAAGGATTTCTCAAATTTATATGCCATAGATTTACTCTTCTGCTGTAAAGTTTGATAGGTTTTAAAAATGTGTCATGGTATGCATTACAGTATTAAACAAAATAGTTTCACTGACCTAACCTCCTATGCTTCACCTATTCAAAGCACATATGCACTCCCTAAGACAAAGGACACCTTTTTGTCTTTTGGGGAGTGCCATATAAATGGGATGATACAGTATGAAGACTTTTCAGACTGGCTTCTTTGACCTAGCAATATGAATTCAAAATTCATCCATATCTCTGGATGGTTTGATAGCTCATACCCTTTTATTGCTAATAGTATTCCATTGTATGGATGCACAAAGTTTCTTTATAAATTCACCTACTGAAGAACATCTTCGTTGCTCTAGGTTTTCAAAATTACTAAAAAAACTGCTATAAACATTCAAATGCAGGTTTTTATGGGGAATATACATTTTCAAATCAATTGGGTAAATATGTAGGAGTTTGATTGATGGATCTTATAGTAAGAATACGTTTAGCTTTGTAGAATGCTGCCAAACCATCTTCCAAAGTGCCCCTACGAAAGTGCACTACCACCAGTGATGTATGAGAGTTCCTGTTGCTCTGCAGCCTTACCAACAAGTGGTAGCCTCAGGATTTTGCTTTGTTTTTGATGTTTTGATTCTAATAGGTACATAGTGATACCACATTGTTGTTTCAGTTTGCATTTTCCTAATGACAAATGATGTTGAACATGTTTTCATATGCTTATTTACCATCTGTATCTCTTCTTTGGTTAAGTGTTGTTGAGATCTTTGGATCATTTTTAATTGAGTTTTTAGGTTTCCTTATTGTTGAGCTTCAAGTTTTCTTTATATATTCAGGATACAAGTCCTTTATCAGCAATGTATTATGCAAATATTTTCTTCTAGTTTGTGGCTTATCTTTTAATTTTGTTTACAGGGTCTTTACCAGAAGTTTTTCATTGTAATAAAATCCAATGTATCATTTTTTTCTCTCATTCTCTGTTGTGTTGTACCTAAAATCTTATTATTAAGACTAAGGTCGGGGTGCCTGGGTAGCTCAGGTGGTTAAGCATCCCACTTTTGATTTTGGCTCACATCATGATCTCAGCATCATAAGATCAAACCACAAGATGGGTTTCACCCCAGCGTAGAGCCTATTTAAGATTCTCTCTTTCCTTAGCATTTTGCCCCTCCCCTCCACTCACACTCTCTCTGAAAGAAAGAGGTCATATAGATTTACCCCTATATTTTCTTCTAGAAGATTGACATGCATTTTACACTTATATGTAAGATGCATTTTTAATTAATTTCTGGGTAAGGTGCAATGTCTGTGTCTAGCTCCATTTTTGGTTTGTTTGTTTTCTGGGGATTTGGAGATTTTTTTGTTTGTATGGTTTGGCTTGGTTTTTTTTTTTGGTTTTTTTTTTTGCTTATGGCACCATTTGTTGAAAAGACGATCCTTTCTCCATGAAATTGCCTTTGCATCTTCCTCAAAAATCAATTGACTGTATGTGGGCCTACTTCTTTATTCTTTTCCATTGATTTTTGCATATATTTTTCCACCAATACCTGTTTTTCTTACTGTAAGACAACCCTTAAAATATAGTGTGTGACATACAGTAAGAAAAAAATTACCACTTAGACAAGAATATAACACAACATGAAAAAGAAAACAGAAAAAACAAGACAGTTGAAGCAATCCTGAAAGCTGCAGAATTTGGAATTATCAGACTATTCTTACTATATACAGTGGGATAAAAGACAATATTAAAAACTTTAGCACAGAAGTATAAACTATTTTAAAAAAGAGAGGTGAAGGGGCGCCTGGGTGGCTCAGTGGTTAAAACCTCTGTCTTTGGCTCAGGTCGTGATCCCAGGGTCCTGGGATCGAGCCCCGCCTCGGACCCTCTGCTCCATGGGGAGTCTGCTTCCTCCTCTCTCTCTCTCTGCCTGCCTCACCACCTACTTATGATCTCTGTCTGTCAAATAAATAAATAAAATCTTTAAAAAAAAAAAAAAAGAAGTGAAGAAGACTTGAAAGACAACAAAATAGAAAACTCAGAACTGAAAAAATAGAATAACTGAAATTAAGAACAATAAATTAGATTCAGATAATGGGAAAATAGTGAAATAAAAGGTAAGTTAATATGATGAAACAAAAAGTATGGAAAAGGTTGGAAAACATGATTATATGTGATACACAGAATAGAATGAGATGACCTAAATCTTAGAAACTGGAATCACAGAATAAAAGGTAAAGAAACTAGGGTCATGCAATATTTGAAGAAATAAAGGCAAGACTTTTCCAAAACAAAGCCATAGATTCAATCCACAGATTCACAACTTAAACAAATCCAGGGGTATATAAATTACATAACATGCATAGACTGACACATTATCATGAAATTACAGAAAATAAAGACAAAATGAAATGCTTTATAAAGTAGCCAGAGAATATATGTTGCATTATTTCCAAATGAGCAACAATTGGACTGATACCTGATTTCAATAGAAACAATGGAAACAAGAACGCATTGGAATGTTATCTTCAAAGTGCTAAAAGAAACCCAACAACTTAAAATTTTATAGGTAGGAGAGGCGCCTGGGTGGCTCAGTGGGTTAAGCTTCTGCCTCCAGCTCAGGTCATGATCTCAGGGTCCTGGGATTGAGCCCCGCATCGGGCTCTCTGCTCAGCAGGGAGCCTGCTTTCCCCTCTGCCTCTCTGCCCACTTGTGATCTCTCTCTGTCAAATAAATAAATAAAAATCTTTTTAAAAAATTTTATAGGTAGGAAAAATATCTTTCAATAATGAAAGTGACATAAAGCCATTTTAGCAAACAAAAATTGAGATAAATCATTAGGAGCATAATTACAAAAAAAGAAACATTCAAATGAGTTTTTTGAGCAAAAGGGAAAATTTTTTTGAGATGAAGGAAGGAGTTAAAAGAATGAAAATAATAAATATTTTGTAAATCCAAAGGAATACTAACTTTAGAAACAATAATGATATATGTAGGGTGAAATGGTGAATAACCTGCTCATGTGTATGAGATACTTTTTGGAGTGACTGGAGTTAATTATATCCCAACAAATCTATATAGAAAAATAGTTAAGTAAGTTATAAATAAATGAGTGCAACTTACAAAAGAAGAACTTTAAATAGGCCGATAATTATTAAGAAATAGAATCCAGGGAGGTTACATCATCAAGATGGAGACATAGATCATTGCCAACTTCAGAACCTAGAAGTAAGATTGAAGCATCCCCTTGGACCACAGAGATAGAGAAGAACCTCATTAGAAGGGTAAGGGAAGTGGTTTCTCCTTGACTACATTGCTACTCCCCCAGAATGATACAGTACTGCACTGAGAGGGCTTATGGTTTTTCTACTGACAAAAGAGAGCCCAAAGTGGGCATCTAGCAACCACAGCATTATACGATTCTTCCCAAGAGGCCGATTAAGATCTCACCTCACAGGAATCACTGGGAAAATGTGCTCAATTCAACCACCGGGGATCAAAAAGAGATGGATAAGGAGATAGGTGCAACCAGCACTCATATCTGGATCTTGGGGGGGCGCATTCCTACTTGCAGCTATACCTGAGCAGAGATGGAGATCTTAGTCAGTGGCTCTGATCATCTGCATAACCAAGCTCATAGCCCAATCTGGCAGGTAACTCTTGGCAGTTCTGCATGATTTGAGTCTCCAGCGAATAGGCTGGACTAGTCATGGAGCATGCTCTATGGTCCTATCCATGTGGGGAAGCAAATTCACAGCCCTGCCCAATTGCTGTGCATAGCTGCCAATCCCATCTGATCAAAAAGCATGTACAGAGAACCCAGACAGCTAGAATGAATGAACCAAACCAGAATCCCTGCACAATGGCTGAGCATAGACCTCTAGCCACACATAACCAGGGATCCTGAACAGTGATGCTAGGTAGCCTTCAATCCCAGCCTATAGCATTGTCCAGCAAGGGATCCCAACCGGTGGATCACCTGGATGCTGAACCCAGCCCCAGGCTTTGGCTAAACAAGGAGCCCAACAAATGACCCTAAACAATCAGAGGTTAGCTTTTGGTCCCACTTGACCAGAGCTAAAATGTAAAACCTAAAACCATAAAGGGGTGCCTAGGTAGCTTAAGTCAGTTAAGCATCCAGCTCTTGATTTTAGCTCAGGTCATGATCTCAGGGTTAAGAGATCAAGCCCTGCATCCAACTCCATGCTGGGCATGAAGCCTACATAAAATTCTCCTCCCTCTCTCTCTGTCCCCTCCCTGCCTCATTCTCTCCCTCTTTCTCTTTCTCTCTCTCTCCCCCTCTCTCTCTCTAAAAAACAAACACAACAAAACAAAAAGACCAAAAACCATAAAACTCTTAGAAGAAAACAGTGGGGGAAAGCTCCTTGGTATTGGTCTTTGCAATGATATTTTTTAGATATTGGTCTGAGCACAGTCAACAAAAATAAACAAGTGGAAATAAACTAAAATGTTTCTGCACAACAAAAGAAATGTTCAACAAAATGAAAAAGAAACCTATGGAGTGGGAGAAACTATATCCAAACCATCTTTCTGATAAGGAATTAATATCCAAAATGTATAAGGAATTGCTACAACTCAATAGCAAAAAACCAAAATTCTCTGGTCAAAAGACATAGAATGACTGAATGGATTTTTAAAAATCCAATGATATGCTGCCTCTAAGAGACTCATTTTATGTTTAAAGACACACATAGGGGCACCTGGGTGGCTCAGTGGGTTAAAGCTCTGCCTTCAGCTCAGGTCATAATCCCAGGGTCCTGGGATGGAGCCCCGCATTGGGCTCTCTGGTCAGTGAGGAGCCTGCTTCCCCCTCCCCGCCTTCTGCTTGCCTCTCTGCCCACTTGTGATCTCTGTCTGTCAAATAAATAAATAAAATCTTTTAAAAAAAAAGACACACATAGACTGAGAATGAAGGGATGGAAGAAGATATTTCAAGTAAATGATAATAAAAAAGAAAAGGAAGAATACCTTTACTTCTATCAGGAAAAATAGACTTTAGACTAAAAACAGTAAAAACAGACAAAGAAGGTCATTATATAATCATAAAGGGCCCAATCCTTCAAGAATATATAACAATTATGAATATTTATGCATATAGAATATAAATATAGGAAAAACTAAATATAAATATAGAAAGCAAAACTAGAAGGTAAAATAAAAACAAATACAATAATAGCTGGGGATTTTAACACCCCACTCTCAATACTGGATAGATTATACAGACAGAGAATAAATAAGGAACAGTGGATTTGAACAACACTTTACACCAAATGGATCTAACAGACAGATATAGAACACTTTATCTTACAAAACTAGAATACACATTCTTCTGAAGCACACATGGGCCAATTATAACATAGACTATATGTTAAGCCATAAACAAGTCTTAGGAAATCAAAGAAGATAGAAATCATACTATCTTCACAGAATACAATGGTATGAAACTAGAAATCAATAGGAATAAGAAAACTAGAAATTCAAAATTGTATAGAAATTAAACAACACTTTCCTAAACAACCAATGGACCAAAGAATAAATTAAAGAGGAAATTAAAAGTATCTAGAAATAAACAAAAATAGAAATATAACACATCAAAACTTAATGGGATGCAGCAAAAGCAGTTCTAAAAGGAAAGGTCATAGCGATAAATGTCTACCTTAAGAAGAAGAAAGGTCTCAACTAAACTCTATCTCTCAAGGAACTAGAAAAAGAACAAACTAAACCAAAAGTTAGCAGATGGAAGAAAACAATAAAGATTAGAGCACAAATAGAGAATAGGAAAACAATAGAAAGGATCAATGACATTAAGAGTTGGTTCTTTGAAAAAATAAACGAAACTGACAAACCAAATTTGACTAACCAAGGGGAAAAAAGGATTCAATTAAATAAAATTATAAGTAAAAAAATCACAACTGATACTACAGAAATACAAATGATTGTAAAACGCTACTATAAACAACTATATGCCAACAAACAACCTAGAAGAAATAGATGAATTCGTAGAAACATGCAACATACCAAGACTGAATCAGGAAGAAAAGAAAATCTCAACAAACACTAGTAAGGAGACTGAATCAGTAATCAAAATCTTTCAACCAAAAAAAAAAAAAAAAAAAAAAGCCCAGGACAAGATGGGTTCACTGATGAATTTTACCAAACGCTTAAAAACACCAGTCCTTCTCAAACTCTTCCAAAAATAGAAAATGAAACACTCCCAAACTCAGTTTATGAGCCAGCATTATCCTGATACCACAGACAGAAAAGGACACTATGAGAAAAGAAAACTAAAGGCCAATATCTCTGATTAGTATAGATGCAAAAGTTCTCAATAAAATACTAGCAAATCAAATTCAGGAGCACATTAAAAGGATAATTCACCATGATCAAGTGAGATTTGTCCCTGAGATACAGGGATGGTTCAACCTAGGCAAATTAATAAATGTGATATATCACATTAACAGAATTTAAGAAAAAAATCATGATTGCATCAATAGACATCAATAGACAAAAAGCATTTGATAAAATTCAACATTTGTTAAATGATATTAAATTAGGTATAGAATGAATGTACCTCAACATAATAAAGGCCATATATGATAAGTCCACAACTAGCATCCTATTCAATTGGTGAAATATTAAAAGATTTCCTCTAAAATCAGGAGTAAGACAAGGGAGCCCACCATCACCATTCTTATTCAAGTCCTAGCTAGAGTAATCAAGCAAAAAAGAAATAAAGATATCAGAAGTGGAAAGGAAGAACTAAAATTGTTTCTATTAGCAGATAACATGAATTAATATGTATAAAAATCTTGAAAACTCCCCCCAAAATTTGTTAGATCTATGCAACAAATTCGGTAAAGTTGCAAGATTCAAAATTAACGTAGAAAAAAACAGTAAAATTTCTATACACTAGCAACTAATTATCTGAAAAAGCAATGTTTCAAAACAATCTGATTTACAATAGTATCAAAAACAATAAAATAATAAGGCAATATTTAGCCAAGGGGTTGAAAGATCTCTACATTGAAAAGTACAAAATGTTGAGGAAAGAAATCAAAGATGACACAAATAACTGAAAAAGTATCCCATACTCATAGATTAGAAAACTGATATTGTTAAAATATCCATACTACCCAAAGCCATCTATAGATTCAATGCAATTACTATCAAGATTCCAATGGTAGGGATGCCTGGGTGGCTTAGTCGTTAAGCATCTGCCTTGGGCTCAGGTCATGATCCCAGGGTCTGGGATGGAGCCCTGCATCGGGCTCCCTGCTCAGCGGGAAGCCTGCTTCTCCCCCTCCCACTCCCCCTGCTTGTGTTCCCTCTCTCACTCTCTCTCTCTCTGTCAAATAAATAAATAAAAATCTTAAAAAAAAAAAAAAAGATTCCGATGGTAGTTTTTACAGAAGTAGAAGAAACAATCCAAAGACTTATACAGAACCACAAAAGACCCCAAATAGCCAAAGCAGTCCTAAGAAAAAAGAACAAAGAGGGAAGCATCAGACTTCCTGAATTTTAGCTATATTATAAAGCATCAGTGATCAAAACTATGGTACTGGCATAAAAACAGACACATAGGTCAATAGGACAGAATTGAAAGCCCATAAACCCATATATTCACAGTCAACTAATATTTAACAAGGAGACAAGAATACTTAATAGAGAAAAGATAATCTCTTCAATAAATGGTGCTGGAAAAATTGGATATTCACATGCAAGAATGAAACCAGATATTTATCTTATACCAGTTACAAAAGTTAACTTGAAATAGATTAAAGACTTACAGGTAAGACCTGAAATTATAAAACTACAAAAGAAAGCAGGGAACAAACCTCCCTGACATGAGTATTGGCACTGATTTTTAGATATGATACCTAAAACACAAGCAAGAAAATAAAAAATTGAAAAGTGGGATTATATCAAACTAAAATGTTTTTGCATGACAAAGAAAATGATCAACAAAGATGAAGAGTCAGCCTATGGAATAGGAGAAAGTATTTGTAATTCTAATATCTAATAAGGAATTAATATGCAAAATATATAAAGAACTTATACAACTCAATAGCAAAAAAATAAACCATCCAATTTAAAAATGGGCAAAAGACTTAAATAGATATTTTTCCGAAGAAGATATACAAATGCCAACAGGTACATGAAAATGTGCTTAATATCACTAATCATGAAATCAAATCAAAATGCAAATTTGATCACCAGGAGCTATCACTTCATGTCTGTTGGAATCGCTATCCTCAAAAAGACAAGAAATAACAAATACTGGTGAGGAGATTGAGAAAAGAGAACCTTTGTGCACTCTTGGTGGGATTGTAAATTGGAACAGCCATTATGGAAAACAGTATGGAGATTCCTCAAAACGATAAAAATAGGACTACCATATGAACCAGTAATTCCACTTCTGGGCATATATCTGAAGGAAACGAAATCACTATGTGAAGAGATATCTGCACCTCCATGTTCATTACCACAGTATTCACAATGTGATATCATATGATAGACAAACACTGTATATACCCATACAATAGAATATTATTCAACCATACAATATAAGGAAATCCTGACATTTGTGACAACATGGATGGACCATGGGGACATAATGCTAAGTGAAATAAGACAGAAGAAAAAAAACTGTATTATCTCACTTTTATGTGGAATCTAAAAAATGAAACTCATAGAAAAAGAGTAGAGATAGGATGGTGGGGAAAGCAGAAGGTGGTGAGAAATTGGCAATCAAAGGGTAAAATCTTCCAGTTACAAGATGAATAAGTTCTAGGGGTGTAATGTACAGCATGACAAAGTTAACAATACTGTAGTATATACATGAAAGTTACTAAGAAAGTAAATCTTGAAATCTTTTTACCCCAACCCCCCTGCAACACACACAAAATGGTAAGGAGGTGAAGTGATAAATGTGTTAATTAACCTTATTGTGGTAATCACTTCTCAATATTATACATATATCAAATCATCACATTATATACCTTAAACTTACACAATGCTATATGTGATTGGTCTCCATAAAGCTGGGAGTTAAAAAATAAGAAAGAAAGAAAGAAAGAAAGAAAGAAAGAAAGAAAGAAAGAAAGAAAGAAAGAAAGAAAGAAAGAAAGAAAGAAAGAAAGAAAGAAAGAAAGAAAGAAAGAAAGAAAGAGAAAGAAAGAAAGAAAGAAAGAAAGAAAGAAAGAAAGAAAGAAAGAAAGAAAGAAAGAAAGAAAGAAAGAAAGAAAGAAAGAAAGAAAGAAAGGGCGCCTGGGTGGCTCAGTGGGTTAAAGCTGCTGCCTTCAACTCAGGTCATGCAGGGTCCTGGGATCGAGCCCCACATCGGGCTCTCTGCTCGGCAGGGAGCCTGCTTCCCTTCCTCACTCTCTGCCTGCTTGTGATCTCTGTCAAATAAATGAATAAAATCTTTTAAAAAAATGAGTTTAAAAAATAAAATAAAATGAAGATGGCTCAGCCAGTTAAGCGTCTGCCTTTGGCTTAGGTCATGTTCCCAGGGTCCTGGGATGGAGTCCCACATGGCTTCCAGCTCAGCAGAGAGTCTGCTTCTCCCTATAAACCTACCCTCCTGCTTGTGGTCTCTCTCTCCCTCTCTCAAATAAATAAAATAAAATGAATCCAAAATTTTAAATCCTATCACAAAGAAAATTATAAGCTTAACTAGTAAGATGTAAGACATTACTAATTTGACATAAAACTATTCATAGACTAGAGAAAGAATTAACTCTTTAACTCCTTTTATGAGAATTATCTACTAGTATATTATAAGATAGCAATATTGTAGGCAATTTTACTCATGAATATAGATGTTTAAGGGACTAAAAAAGTTAGCAAACTGAATCCAGCAATATATACAGAACATTAACATTTTAACCAACATAGTCTTATTCTAGGAAAGTAGGGTTAGTTTAGCATTAGAAAAATCAACGTACTTTATCCTATTAAGAGATAAAGGGTAAAAATCTATGATAATTTCAAAAGATATACAAATCAAGTAATAATATTCAGTAGCCATCCATTATTTTATTAAAAAAAAACTCTTCACAATCTAGGAAGAAGGAAATTCCTTATTCCATAATAGGTTATCTAAACACTTGCCCATTACAAACATCTTTCTTAATGATAAAATGGAAGTTTTCCTTTTGGAACCAGAAAAAAGAATACCTACCACCACCATTTTATTCAACATTTTGTTAGAGGTCCTAATCAGGGACCTCTGAAAATCAAGGAAAAGAAAGAAAATGTATAAGGATGAATAAGAAAAGAAGAAAAGACTTATTATTCATAGGTGACAATAGTATACGTAGGAAATTGCAAAGAATAAATGCATAAATTATTATAATTAATACATTTATTTCTCAAGATCAATGCACAGAGGATCAATATACAAAAAGCGTGTTTTTATATCTTGGCAGTAGCCAATTAGAAAATAAAATTTAATACTTCTTACATTACAATAAGAATATCAAATACTTAGAAAAAAATCAAATGAAATGTATATAAGACAAAATTAAACCTAAATAAATAAATAGATAAATCATGTTCATGAATTAGAAAATTGAGTAAGGTAAAGATGTCAATTTCCCCAAATTGATCTGTAGTCCAATATAATTTCTTTTTTTTTCAAATTTTTATTTAAATTCATTAATGTACAGTGTAACAATAACTTCAGCTGTGCAATATAGTGATTCAGCACTTCCATACAACACCCAGTGCTCATCACAACAGGTGCATTCCTTAACCCCCACCACCTATTTACACATCCTAGCAAACTCTTTTGCAGAACTTGGCAATATGACCCTGAAATGTATATAAAAATTCAAAACACCAAAGGTAAACAAGACAATTTTGAAGAGAAATGAAATGGGAAAACTTGTTCTGCAGATTTTCAGTCATCTTTGGTCCATTTGGGCTGCTATAACGGAATGCCAAAGACCGAGTAGCTCACAAAAAACAGAAATCTCTTAGTTATGGAGGTTGGAAGTCCAAGATCCCGATGCAGGCATATTCAGTGTCTGATGAAAGCCTGCTTCCTGGTTCATAGCCTGGTCTTGTCACTGTGCTTCACAGGATGCAAGGAGCAAAGGAACTCTGTGGTGCCTCTACTCTAAGGGAGCTAATCCTATTCCTGAGGGCTTCCCCCATATCACCCAATCATCTCCCAAATGCCCCACCTTTACATACCATCACACTGGGAGGCTGGTTTTCAACATATGAATCCTAGGGTGCAGACATTAAATCTATAGCACTGACCAAACTATAAATCAAGGATGCGTACAGACGGAGGCCACTTTTAAACATGTAAGATCTCAAATACTGTGAACTTTCAGTAATAAACTGGAGCATATGCTGGCCTAAAACAAGAGATTAGGTTAAGAAAGAAGGCAGCAGAGAATCCAGAGAACTCAGGACCCAACACAAGAGAGGTAAGAGCCATCCCCAACCTGACTATGAAGGAGGATCCCAGATGACTACTGTGAGCAAGAAAAGAAACAGTAAAGACTGGTGGGAGTTAGTAGGAGCAGATCCTGGGAAAGACATGCTGTTTGAAGTGTTTAACCATAAGAAGAGGAAATTTACACATCTGGGGTAACAATTGGGGATAATTTATTGTTTTGTATGTAAAAATCTAAGGGGAAAAGTGTGAGACAATTGCAAAAAGCATCATGGGGGCAACAATTAAAGTATATGTTTGTTCTGAAACCAGACTCTGGGTTCATATACTGGCTCTGCCAGGTACACCTTAGTTTCCTCAAATATAAAACAGATCCTAATAATAATATATACCCCATAACATTGTATTAAGGAATATATGGATAATCTATGGAAATGTCTAAGAGCCGTGGTCTACCACAATGTAAGAGCTCGGTACATGTTAGTAATTACAGAATACACCATGCCTCAGCTGTATGTAACGTATACAGTCACAGAAATATAACTTGAATATTCAATAAATGGAAAGTACAATAATACTGAGGTGGATAGAAGGATGATTACGTGTTTAGGGAGAGTGTGGAATGATCTATTATTTGATAATGCCTGAAAGTGAAAACAAAAAAAATAGTAATAGAAGCATCATACTACGTAGAGGTACAAAGGAAAATACTAGAGTCAGCTTAGAAACTTAAAATTGGTTTCCCTTGAATGGAGGTATAGCACCATTACTTTTCACAAACTAACTTTTTAAACACTATCTATGAAAAACAAAATTTAAGAAATTAAAATCAAACTTGAACCAAAAAAGTTATCTGCATGTAATGCCAGAAAGAAAGCTATTTACAAAGCAGTGCATTTCTGAGAATGGAGACAGCATTGCTGTCTCAGGAGACCAATATATAGTGAAAAACTACATACACTTCAGGGGTAGCAGTTAAGCTCTTTCAATGGGTGTTCCTTGAGCATGTCATTTTGGAAAACATTTGACCCTAAACTGTCAGCCTTCTTCTGCATTTGGCAGGACTTCCCCTGGCTCTCTATGTCACTGTAACAGGTGAATAACTAAGAAAAAAGCATTTCTTCCGCCTGTGGACACTTGTTTATAATGGCATTCAGGGTCCTGGAGCTAGGCTGACAGATGCTCCTCCAGAAGGTTAATGAGATAAAGGTTCCTCCAGCTGGCCCTTAAGCAGAGATTACTCCTGAGGGGAAGATAAGCAGATTATTCCAGAAACAGACACTGCTTCCTGTTCTTCATAAATTAGCACCCTTATAAAGGTAAACCAAGAAGGTTATTCTCACTCAGCTGGCATCAATATTTAATTATTTTTCCTATTTCTGTTATTTTATTTTTTATGAGATTTGGGACTGTTCTGTGATTGTTACCAGAATTACCAATGCACAAAAGCCAGAATGTATTTGGAAACTAGAAGGGCTATTTTTCTTCTTTGGATTCTTCTCCAAGTTCAAGGAACCAAAGGTAAGTTATTTAAATATTTATTTTTAAACTTTGCTTATCTATAAAATATATTTGCAGAAATGAGCATTCGAAATGAACAAAGTCAACACTGTGCCTCAGAGGGATATGGTAGGCCCTGAATTATATTGATTAATTGATTGAATGATTGTCAGAAATGATTTTCACTCAACTGAATATTTATTTGCTATTTAATTTTAAGTGCAATTTGTGTTAACAAAATAGAGATAAATAAATCCTTTTTGCTTTTATAAGACATTGAATACAAATTCATATTACTAATATCAATAACAATAGTAGATCCATGAAACCATTCATCTCTTAAAATTGACAAATAAAATTAAGAAATTAAAACTAGGGGCACCTGGGTGGCTCAGTGGTTAAAGCCTCTGCTTTCGGCTCGGGTCGTGGTCCCGGGGTCCTGGGATCGAGCCCCGCATCGGGCTCTCTGCTCGGCAGGGAGCCTGCTTCTCTCTCTCTCTCTGCCTGCCTCTCTGTCTGTCAAATAAATAAAAAAAAAATCTTAAAAAAAAAAAAAAGAAAGAAAGAAATTAAAACTAATTTTTTTGAAGCTAGTGTTTTAAGCTATGATCAGACAAAAAAATGTATTTCTTACTTTTTCATAGTTAAATCATGAGTTGATTTTCCTTAAAAAATAGCTAATGAGCTTTGTCTTCAGAATTCATGATAGTGACAAACTCAAAAGTTATATCCATAAAAAAATGAGGCAGTGAATGTTCTTATGACAAATCTTCAAATAAATTTAAAATTAAAGCAAGCAACTAAACAGGCATATTGAAGAAAAATAATGTAGTTTTTAAAAACCTGTTGAAGAAAGCATCACTTTCTTTCTTTTTTTTTTTTAACAATAAACCCTCTTATTATAACATATTCAGGCTTTTTAAGACATTTGAAATCAATAATGTTTGGTTCTTACATAAGGATGACACAGCCTCAGAAAATTAACATTTTAATTGAAGTATTAGATTGAAAATGTCCAGAGTAAATAAAACAAAGATTTGTTGCATTTTAAGTCCCAAAATAACTGATCCCATCGGTTATTAACTTTTTAGTGGTTGCATTTAGAGGTTGCATTAATCTTCTAGAAAAGATTATATAAAATTTTCTTTTATATTTTTCAACATATAAGTGATAGTGGGTGAAGCAAAAGTTTACTTAGCTTTCCTTTCAATGTCAATTATATATAAATGTTTACATTTATGAAAACATTTTAACTAGAAATAGATCATGGATTCCCATGTATTTTGAGCTTAATCTGCTGGAGCAAACATACTATTTTATATCCTTGCCTAGGTAATTCAGCTTTGGGTTTGTTGTTGTTGTTTAAATAATTGTGTTATATTATTTAACTGTTTTTGCTACTTTTGTACATTATATATCAAACATTACAATTACAAATAGCATAATCACTTACAGAAAGTTAAATAAGCTCACCAAAAACCATAATTTATTATATGTCAATTTCTACGAAACAAAGTAGGATTAACTGTGTAATAAAACATCCTAATATTTTACTCATCAGGGACTTTTTATTCTACAAGAATCTCAGATATGCAAACTTCTATTAATCTCCAATTACCGAGGTCTACATTAATTGGAATTTATGTACTTCAGCTAGACTGGTTTTCCATTTGTGACTAATTAACCATCATGAGTATATTTACATAAAAAATGGTTTGGGGAGTGAGAAGAGTTCAATTTAATATAACTAGCTATTAAGCATAACAACTGAGTGTACGAATTCAAAAGTTTCTTTTTTAAAAACTATAGATTTAAAAAATCAAAAAAGGTTTGAAAAAAGCTGCACTTCCACTCAGACACAATCTATGTAGCACGGTCATTTGTTTTCTCAGTCTTCTTTCCATGTATAGTTACTTAAAGTTTACATGATTGCAGTTCTACAGCACAATTTTATATCAGGGTTTTTACACTTCTGTTACATTAGTTGAATGTTCTACATTGCGACCTTGTTTTGACAAGTATCCTTTTTTGGCTGTATAATGTTCCTTTCAGTTAATATGTCATGATTTGCTTTACATAATACTGAACAAAAGAGAAATAGTTTTTCCTAATTATACTGTTATTATGAATAACATTGCAATTAACATCCTTAGGTATAGTATTTAAGATTCTTCTCTTAAGTTCACTAAAGTAAAATTATTGGGACAAAGCAGCATAAACAGTTTTATGGTATATGATTCATATTTGCCAATTTGCTTCTCAAAAGTTTCCTATGCCTTAAGGTGACTTTTCCCGATTCAATTCCACAGTGTTTACCAGCTACCCAATACTGCGCTAGACACAGAATAGTAAGACTCAAAGACATGCCAATACTTTCAAAGTGTTCCTTTAAGCTTTTCAATTCTAAATGAAGTTTTTCCATTGATATGTAAAAGTGAAACACTTTTGGTTGCAATACATTTATTAAGTAAAACTGTTTACACAACAGGACAGTCTGGTAATTTCAAAGAACAATCACTTACCAAGGCTCCTCTCATATTCATAGTGGGGATGCTAGTTGCATCTGATATGCACAGTACTGCTTTATGCTTTTACCCTTTCATTTCACATAAATAATTTCATCTAATTGCTTATGACATCACAATGTGTGGAGAAAGAGAAGAGAAAAAAATCTACCTTGGCAAGTCCTAAAATGGAAATAGTGTTGATCAGAGTATGTGCCTTTTGCATTACAATTGGTTGTATACTAAACGAAACCTTTAACTAAGTTAAAGTTACCAAGGTATGGTAATTATTTTTATAGCTATGAAGTGTCAGAAAAATTTGCATTTGAAGACACTCTACTTCTTGCTAAGCCTTTACTACTGGGATATGTTCTCATTTCATAAAATTACCCAGGAAGGTATGTTCCCTTGCTGTGGCTCCATTAACAGAAAACATGGATTCATTTTTAGACCTGAGATGGCTGCCCAGTGACAGTCACATTAACTTTGCAGCTCCTGTACTTTGTTCATCTCTGCTATAGTCTCAGGACAGTGTAATTCAGAAGGTTCAAGGCAGACTTTCTGCTCAATTATATCTGAGAAGATGGCCTTATAATCAAAGCTTTGTAAATTGAAGACACTTTGTGTTCAACTGAGCAGACTCTGGCAGCACACCTGAAGCCATTTGTTAGATTAAATACTTACTTTAAAAATAAAAAAGCAAATTCTGCCTTGTGGCCCCTCTATACCTTTATCAATGATCACACTAAAGGACGATTGCATGTGTGAACTAACTAGGCAGCACTGACAAGACCTGCTGCTTTCTTGGCCATTTATATCAATCATGAATGGACAGCCACCTTAAATATCCACTGTATTTGCATGCTAATCATCTCTGGAAATTCAGATCCTGTACACCTTTGTTACCACAGTCATGTTCACAGCAGATTTTATGCTGTTTTAAAATAATCTATCTAAGGCAACAAAGGTTTGGGTTTTCTTCAACCCACAATAGTTACTAGGTTTATATTCTAATTCAGCATATATGTGGTAATGACCACAGTAAAAGTTCTGACATCTTTGCTGTATTGTGCAGTATCTGTCTCCAGGGTGCCTGAGGTCTCCATCCACTGCCTCTTACTTCAGGGTGTGAAAGACACTTCTGCAGTCGTGGGAGGGAATCGGTTTTACCAATCTTTGGAATACCACAGAGTAGCTTGTTGAAAGAGAGGAAAGTCTCTGACCACTATGTGAGTTTCAGCCTTCCAAAGTGGACAGTTTTTAGCAACCATTGGGCCTGAGCTCACTGTCTGAGAGTAAGAGATAGTGTCACTGGCATTTCAACAGCACAAATCAAGAGCACCAAGGCTGGTGGAACCATTTTAATAAGGAAAGAAGGTGCTCTGGACCAAGGAAACCAGCACGCCAAAGCTTATCCTACAATGAGTCGATATGGTTGACTGGCATAGCCATGGTAATGGGAACTCATATATGGAAATGCCATTGTCAAGTGTGAACTACAGCATGCATCGCTATAATTATTTATTGAGAATGTACTCTCACTGCTGTACCTCCCCTCTGGCCACAGTGAATGTGGGAAGAATGAGAAGAAGCTACAGAACATTACAAATGCTTCTAAGCATATGGTTGTATTCAACAGATAAATATTCTCCCATTGACAGTCATTCTTCAGGAAACAGTGTCTTTTTAAAAAGATTTTATTTATTTATTTGAGAGAGAGAGGAGCAAGAGAGAGCGGTGGGTGGAGGGGTAGGAGAGGTGGAGCAGAGGAAGAAACAGACTCCCCGCTGAGCAGGGAGCTTGATGCGCCCAGTCTGAGGACGCAGGGATCATGACCTGAGCCAAAGGCAGCCTTTTAACCAACTAAGCCACCCAGGTTCCCGGAAACAATGTCTTTCCATGTGCCTTTGTAAAGTCATCTTAGTTCATCCCAACTTGGTTTTCTTCATTCAGCCGTCTTTAGTCCCCTCACTCATTGCAACCAGCATCTGTTTTCATAATTGCTCTCCCAGGAGAAAGATTAAAGGAAACTACACCAAAAGAAATTTTGTGGAGAAAATCAGGACCTTGAAACTAATGAAAATTTCCACTTCCGAATACTTTAACTTCATATAGAAATAACATATGTAGGGCTAATTTGTCTGTCTTAAGATTCCTGCTCCATTTATGAAGAAACAAAAGTTACATTTAATTAAGCCCAACTCTGAAACCCAAGGGCACTATTACCAACCATTTTAGTCAGTTCAGACCTGATCAAAACACTTTGTACACAGCTATCATACTAACAGTCCTTTAGTTTAAATATCTTTTTTTTTTTTAATAAAAGCTCAAGCACATTTTAATTAATCTTCTCAAGATTTCAGTGGCTGGTAGACAATCTGCTCATTTCTGTTCAGAAACCCAGGGCAGAGAATACTATGTAACGCTCCTAAAGTTATTCAGTATGAGAAGATTAGAACCAAACTGGGATTTGAGCTGTATCCAGTCCTGTCTTATACCTGCTTAGTCTATTAATCAGTCCAATATAATATGATGAGTGAAATTAATATGGCTTTTACTATTAATTCAAAAGCCAACTTTCCTCTGCTAACACCAGATGATTGCTGGTTCTGTGCCATTTCTGTTGCATGACCGTTTGCATGACTGAACCAGGAGAGATCATAGGCCATATCCTCTACCCTAAAAATGAAGGCATAATTTTAGGAGTTCTATTACTCATTAAGAAAAAAGTGTGGCCTTTTGAACTCCTTAACAAAATAGAGTCATTTATTCATGGTGTCCTTTTAAATGCCCACCATTTTAAAATCTAAGTTTAGCACTAAGTGACTTATTTATGATTATGTATTTAAAAGCAGAACTTGGCCTAATGGATATGATGTGACACATTCAGAAAGTCTTTTCTGAAACCAAAGTTACTTCCCCATCAAAACTCTGAAATTTAACCTCCAGATTTACAATATTTTCAAACTCGAGAGATCAACAATTCTGAAATATCCCTTTCTAATAATTTCTCTTTCTACCTTTTATGGAATCTGAGTTTTAGTCTCATCAAAACATCCCAGTCCCTCAGCTTCTCCCAGTTCCTCCACTTGTATAGCCCATCTAGGCCTCAGTGTCCTACACATTAATCCTAGGTGCTGGAGGCCACTCCTCAGCTTTCCTCAACACTCATCTTGACGGTACAATATAAACCTCACTCCTTGACCTTCTGCCCTATTTGCGTGGTTAATCTCACTGTGGGTAAACTTAGCTTTCACTTTGTCCACTCTCATTTCTGAGCTGCCAGGTGTTATAGAGAATCCAAAATAAGGTGCTTACACAAAACAAATTCATGCACCATAACCCTAGTCCACAGCTCTCTACTCATCTCTGAGTCCAATTTCCAAACCTCCTCTCTCTCCTCAAGCCAGCAGCCTGATTCTCTCTCATTCACATAATGGCACAGTCAAGAGGAAGGCTTTAAGGCTTTCACAGGACTGCACTCAACACAGAACACAGCTGTACAGATCAGCTCTGTCACTGGTTAAGTGACCTTAGCAAATTGCTCAATCCCTACGTATCTCCAATTTATGGTTTCTTATCTATAAAATCAGAATAATAGTATCAGTGTCTCACCCATATGGTGTGATGAAGATAAGTGAAATAAAGTTTATGAAGCTCTTTGTGAGGCACCTACTATAAAATTGCTCGATAAATGCTGGATACTAAGAGGACTATGATGACTTCCATTTCTGGTACCACTTACTCCTGCATACTGAAAAGATTGAAGTCATCTGACATCTCCTTTTTTCTACTTCAAACTTTCAATCTATATCCAAACTCTTCTCATGTTCTGTTGTTTCAAAGAGAATAAAAGTATTTCATATTTTTGCTAATGTTATTTCTATCTACCTATGACTTTAACTCCATTTACAACCAATTTGCCTGCAGCTTTACTCTGCCAGTCTCCTTTTCCATCGATTTCATTTTCCCAGCCTAAAGAATTTAATGCAACGTTTCTCAACTTTGGTAAAAACACCAGTGCTGGGGCTCCAGCTTTGAAGATTCTGATTTAATTTGTCTGGGTGGGACCCAAGCTGAATAATTGTTAAAACTAGCCAGGCAATTTGTAGCCAGGTTTGAGAAACATGATTTATTGCCCTTCTGGAAAGATGTGATATACGGTTCATTATATTATGAGCCACCAGGGAGTTTGTTTTAATCTTCCTTTCTTTGGTAAATATTTTATCATAAATATGTTTGTAGTTTGGAGGGAGTGGTCTCATTATTTAATAGGGCTGATAGAGTGGTTTGGGTAATCGTTCCCTCCGCAATGTAGTTTCATTTTTTTTTGAACTGTTCTACAAAATTAGGGCAGGGGCACCTAGGTGGCTCAGTTATTGGGCGTCTGCCTTCGGCTCAGGTCATGATCCCAGGGTCCTGGGTTCGAGCCCCATCGAGCCTCGCATCAGGCTCCCTCCTCCGAAGGAAGCCTGTTCTCCCTCTCCCAGTCCCCCTGTTTGTGTGCCCTCTCTCTCTGTGTCTCTCCTTCTGTCAAATAAATAATTTTTTTAAAAATTTAGGGCATAGATAGGTTACAAGAATATGTATTTTTTAAAAAGCTACAGGAACATTCTAATGCATACTGTTAAAAATCGATTAAATGCTTCATGAGGGTAGGGCCCATGTCCATCTTGTTCTCAGTCATATCATCAGCACCCACCCCCTTTCTGGCATAATCCACTATGCTTCTGTCCATTTCAGGCTGTCATCTTCTATCTCTAAAGTCGGGAATCTTGGTATCATAATTTTGGTATCATGTAAGAACCTCCTCTTCATATCCAAATTGTCACCAGATCCTATCAAATGGTATGCTGATAAATGTTTAGCAACAGTTTCTTCTTCACAGAGTTTGTCAGTGTCCATACATAAGCTCCTACCATGGCTGATTTCAATCTACCAACATGACAGTGTCTAACGTGACCGTGCACACTTGGCTTTTACGGTGCCTGGAGCCCCTGTGAGCCTGCCTCGTTCAGCACACCCCATCATTAACAACTTCAGCACACAGTGTTTCTTTAATCCAGCTTCGGCCTCTTCATCCTCATTGGCCAGGACAATGGATAACTGTTTCCTCTCTCAGGTTCTGACCTTTGACTTCTCTATTTCCTAAACCCGTGAAACCTACCTAGTCAAGTCAGTGACAAATCCTGTGGATACCTACCTCAGAACTGTCTCCTGTTTCTTGAGCTTGAACTGGCTTTGTTACTCATTGTTTACCACATTCACTGCTTGGTGGGGAACAGTAAAGAACAGAACTTCCAAAGCCCCCTCCATGCCTCCAAAATCAAGTCCAATAATTTCACTTGAGGGTCCTTATGATCTGGCTTCCACCTTCCTTTCCAGCTGCACTTTTACCGACTGCTTGAGTCCTGCCAGGCTAGATGCATTGCTTCTGTAGATCTCCTTACTTGGGAAAGGTACATCAAGAGTATACAAAACATATCTGTGATATTTAGAGAATAATAATAAAATGCTCATATCCCAGATTAAATAATAAACCATTGATAGTATTTTAGAAGTTCCCTGTTTGCTCTGCCAGGGTCTCTGCCCCTTTCTTTGCTCTGTGCCAAAGGTAACCAGGGTCATGAATTTTGTGTTAATCACATCATTGCCTGTCATTAGTGTTTCCAGGTATAGGTGTATTTATCTAAATAATACGATTTGGTTTTGTTTGTGATTTTTATGTAAATAACATCATGCTGTATGTGTTCTCTCCTAAGACAGTTCTCTGGCTCAACAGTATGTTTTTAAGATTCACCCACATTGTTGCATTTAGCAGACCTGAGACAAAAGCTTCCTTGTTACCCTTCCTTCCCGAGTGCTTTTTCAGGGTGGGAGCCTGGAGGGAAATGGAAAAGAATTGATAAGAGATCTCAAAAGTGTGCCTCAGGGCGCCTAGGTGGCTCAGTTGGTTAAGCGACTGCCTTCAGCTCAGGTCATGATCCGGGAGTCCCAGGATCAAGTTCCTCATCGGGCTCCCTGCTTGGCAAGGAGTCTGCTTCTTCCTCTGACCTTCTCCCCTCTTATGGTCTCTGTCTCTCTGTCAAATAAATAAATAAATAAAATCTTAAAAAAAAAAAGTGTGCCTCAAAGAACATTAACTTCTCGTCAGTTTCCTGCACTCTATATATGCGCACATCTATGGGCTTTTGGGGGTCCTGGTGCTTCTCATACATCAGCAGCAATAGAAAACTCTGGGGCAGGAGGAAAAAATGCCATGAAACAACTATGAGGCCAAGAGCTGTAGGCTGTGTCTCCTGCAGTGCTTCAGAGCTTATGAAGAGCTAAAAGCTTCTCTGAGAAAGTGGTGAGGCTAAGAGGGTTTGAGATGGTACGGGAGAGGCATCTGAGACACACCTTGTATGGATGCACCACCTACAGCCGTTATTCTGTCCGTGGACTTTGCTGTTACACTTCTCTGTGTGTCTGCTGGTGCACACAGCAGGCAGAATCTCTCCAGAGTCTAGGACTCTCATTCTCTCTCTCTTTTTTTCCTCAAGATTTTATTGATTTATTTGACAGAGAAAGAGAGTAAGAACAAGCAGGGGGAGCAGCAGGCAGAGGGAGAAGGAAAAGCATGGAGCTCAATCCCAGGACCACCTGAGCTGAAGGCAGATGCTTAACCTACTGAGCCACCCAGGTGCCCCTCTCTGTCTCTGTTCTAAGTAGGAGAGTGAGTGTGGTGTTGTGAGGTATGCGTGCTTTCAATTTTACCAGGTGACACCAAACTGTTTTCCTAAATGTTTGTGCCATTTTCAGTGAGAATTTCTTTTGTTCCAAATCCTCAAACACACTTCGTATTGGTATTGCCTGACTGTTTGGGGGGCTGGGAGGGGGAATCATAGTGAAATCGTATCTCGTTGTTTTATTTTGTATTTCCTTCACTAGTAATGAGTTTCAGTATCTTTTCTATATTTTTTCTATATTTCTATATTTTTTCCTTTTCTAGAAAGTGTTTAAAGAATTTTATGCATTTTTTCATTGGGATGTATGCCTTTTCTTACTGATTTAGAGCAGTTCTTTAAAAGTAAAAATTAGGGGGGGGTGCCTGGGTGGCTCAGTGGTTAAGCGTCTGCCTTCAGCTCAGGTCATGATCCCAGGGTCCTGGAATCAAGCCCCGCATCAGGCTCTCTGCTTGGTGGGGAGCCTGCCTCTCCTTCTCTCTCTGCCTGCATCTCTGCCTACTTGTGATCTCTGTCAAATAAATAAAATCTTTTAAATAAATAAATAAAAGTGAATATTAGTTCATCTGCAGTTATGTACCCTTCAGAAACCTTTTTCCAGTTTGTAGCCTGTCTTCTTACCTTCTTCATGGTAACCTCTGATGAGCTGACATTCTTTATTTTAACATAGTTGAATTTATCATCCTTCAACTTCATCCTCTAACCTCATTTTATGTCCTACTTAAAACCTTCCCTAGCTTAAAGCCATGAAAATATTCTCCTATATTGTCTTATGCAAGTTGTAAAGTTTTACCTTTCGTATTTAAGCCACTAAAATTGATTGTGCATGTGTGTGGGTGTGTGTGTGTACAGGAAGTAGGAAGACATTGTCTTTTTTTTTAATATGGATAATCAATTGTTTTAGCATCATTTACTGAGTAGTTTCTGCTTTCCTCTCTGCTGTGCGATGTCCCTCCTTTCATGAGCATAGTTTTTGTCCATTTTATTATCCCTGAGCCAATACCACATTGCTTTAATTATCACAAACTTATATTATGCTATAACCATGTTTCTCTGGCTTTGTTCACTTTCTACAGGAGTGTCTAAGCTATTCTTGACCCTCCATTCTTCCATAAGATTCTAAAATTAGCTCACCAAGTTCTACAAAACACTTACTAAAGGAGATTGAAATTGTGTTGACTCTGTAGGTCAATATGGAGAGAATTGATACCTTTGTAATGTTAAGGCTTCCTATCCAAGAGCATGGAATATCTCTCCTTTTATTACTACCTTACAACAAAGTTGCATGATTACTTTATTAAAGGGCTTACATATATTGGATTTATCCCTAGCTACTTTATATTAATTGTGATCATGTTAATGGCATTCTTATTACTTTTTCTATGTAAAAAATGATTGGTTTTGTATCCTTTAGGTTTGCTGAGCAATCTTAATTCTGAAGATTCACTATCAGTTCTTTGGAGTTAAGAATTTTTTAACATAATTAAAAATTTTTTATTCATGAAAAAAGAAAATTTGAGTTTTTCTTTATGGGTCTTTGTATCTTTTATTTTTTAATATTTTCTTACTATCCTTGATGCTATCTAGTACATTAAAGACAAATGATGATTGCACATATCCTTACCTTGTTATTGATCTTAAAAGGAATTCTTTCATGCCTTAAACTTGTTTATCATCAATATAAATATTTCTAATATGTGGCATTAGTTCTCCATTGATGTATCAGTTTTTTATAAGGATTTTTTTTTTTAGTTTCCAAATATATGGAGATTTTTCAGTTGTTTTTTACAACTGATTTTTAGTTTACTTCTCTGTTGTCCGAGAACATAATATACATGCACGACAGTTCAATATATAGCCAATATTTGCATTAAGTTCTTCCTTTGCTTGAAAAAAAGGATATTTTATATTATAAATATAACATGTTTTATAATACTTAATATTTTTATTTTGTACTGTTCTATACATGTCTATTAGGTTAAGTTTAACTATGTTTTCAATCTTCTTTATTCTTACTGAGTTTATATGCTTTTTCTATCAATTACCGAGAAAGATCCTTAAAATTCACCTGCTATTATTGTTGATTTCATTAACTTTCATTATTAGTCTGTCAACTTTTGCTTTATATATTTTGAAGTTATTAAGCACCCCAAAATTTGACTTGTTACCTCTTTCTGATGACTTTTAATTTTTTTATTTTTTTTAAGATTTTTGATTTATTAATTTGACAGACAGAGATCACAAGTAGGCAGAGAGGCGGGGGGGGGGGAGCAGGTTCCCTGCCGAGCAGAGAGCTGGATGCAGGGCTCAATCCCAGGACCTTGGGATCATTAACTGAGCTACAGAGGCTTTAACCCACTGAGCCACCCAGGCGCCCTTTCTGATGACTTTTAAACTTGTATCATTTAAACTATCTTCTTTCTAATACTTTCTGGCAAATAAGAAACTTTGTCCCCTGGTGTGCTGAAACTGATTCATACTAACTTACAGGAGCCAATTGTGCACATCTCTTCACAAGTTAGTATTTGGTAATGTCACACTGGTGGCTTGAAATCAGCCATGAGGGAATATTGACACATGGAAATTAGCATATGCCACAAATTAAGCCTTCTCATCTACCCCCAAGAGCTGGTTATTAAACATTTATCTGCACAGCTCTGACTTCATTTGATATTGATATAGCTACAATAGAAAAAATTATAACTTTTTTCTATCCTTTTAATTTCAACTTCTCTTCCTATTTAGATATGTCTCCGAAAACAGCATATAGTGAATTTTTTTTTAATGCAGTATGACAATCTCTATCTCTTAACAGGAACATTTTGACCATTTGCATTTAATGTGTTCCAAATGTTACATGGAACATACTTAAACTAAAAAAATTATTAGCTGTTCATCTGAAATTCAAATTTGCCTGGATGTCCTGTATTTTATTTGGTAAGTCAGGTGATTCCATTTCTATCCTGTTCCTAGCCTTAAGCCTCAGAATAGAATGGTACCAGATCATAGTAACAGTTAACAATGTGCCAGGCCTTCTGCAAAACTCTTGACATTTTGTCATTTAGTCTTCAAAACAAAACAAAACTATAGCATGCAAGTATTACTCCAAAACTATGGTATTGGAATTATTATTATACCCTTTATAGGTTAGAAATCTGACATATGTAGAGGTTATTGCCCAAGTTCAGCAAGTGACTCAAAAGGCAAGACTATCTTATTATAACTTTAGCCCCACAGGTATTCAAAATGAAGTTTACTTTGCTACTCTACATGAACTGTGATAGGTCTTTGTGCATCAGAAAGTTAACAGGCAGAGATTTACAACTATTTCTGTTTAATCTGCCCCAATTTTGTTCTTGACTAGTTAAAATGCTTTTTGTTTATGGAAATATATGCACCAGTGCTATACATACAATTCTGTCTACTCAGAATTCCCACATACTCCAAGATCAGGCTTGCATGAAAGCACTAAAAATGATGAATATTGTCTTTCATGGTTTGCAATATCAGAATCACAAGCAGCAATAAGAATTAGAATATAGAGATGCTGAGATAAATTATAGCTAATTCTGATATGAGTTCTGTTGGCATCATATGTTCCAACTATATAGCACCCGTGGAATCATAGGGAGAGAGATACTCCATGGTCCAGTATCCCAGCACAGCTGGAACCAGAAGGAAAGTGGGTATTTGGCACATGTCATTTAATGTGTCCCATAAACAAATCCACATTCTTAACTTTCTTTTTTCCTGAATCTTGGAGAATTTTTTTTTCTATAGGCTCTTGGTAGGTCTCTATGAATTCCTGTCACTTGTCTTCTTCATCTACTTCTAAGCAGATCATGAACTCATCATGAACTGCCTCTGACTTATGAATTACCTGGTACTATTCAAGCATAACCATTTGTTTTCCATGCCACTGAACATTTGTGTCACGGTACGCTCAAAAAATGCTCTAAACTATAATGTCCCATACATTTCTGAGGTACAATTGCAACTGGTCAACCACATATCAGATTTACTGGTAATATCCCATTTGGATTCTCTTATCCATAACCTGTGTGTTTATTTAAACTCTGCAAGGATTCTGAAACCTATGGAGATTGTATCCAAAAAAGTATCCATGATGTATTAAAAACTGGGAAGCAGAAGAAAGGAAAAAAATTAATAGGATTCACATTAATGTAAGGATGAGAAGATTAAAAGCAACTTAAGGGAGTTGGCCCCACTTGTACATGGAGAAGGAAGCTGCCTACCCAGCTAAAAATCCAGTTGCTAGAGAAAACACAGCTGGCTTCCTTTTTAGCTCCTCAAAATAAGCCCCAGCTAGGCTGGTGAACAACTTGAACATAACTGTTCCCACCTCAGTTTCACATCCTCTTTACCTGACCTCAGCACTCAACCAGCTCCACTCACTGGTTTTTCAAAGTAATATACTTTACATTTAACCACAACTTTTATAGAAATATCCTACTTTTCGAACTTTCAAGACTGGCTTATTTGGGGGAGAAAGGATTTTGCTAATTTTGCCTATGTATTCACATGAAATTCATTTATAATCCTTAACATTTTAAACTTTCCAGCTAAAATTCTCAAGAAATTTAGCACTCCATGCAGAGGCAATGTGTTGATCCTGTAGTTTCCCACAATCTGTGTGACCCCATACGATGTACCTTGAGAACACTTGAGAGTCAAGGGCATTCCTGTGGTTCTGGAATCACAGCAGGAGCAATGCTCTGGCACCGGCAATGGCTGTGCATGGACCTCAGCCGGCGTCCATTATGAAGCAATGCCACGTGTTAGATGAAAGCAGTGGTGTGAGATCTTCACACTACCCTATGACAAGTACTTCCATTGGTTTCTGTCCTCTCCCAGACAGAGAGGCCAGTCATCTTTGACTCTCCTCCTCTTCTCCATATGCCCTCATCTCTCTCTCCATGAAGGTGTGGAGGAATTAGCACACATTTCTGTTCCAAATATAGTTGAGGACATGGCCCTGCTGGATACCCGCCCCTACACTCCTGACACCACCCCTGAAAAACTTATGACTCCACCTATTCAGAGGTCACCCCCTCTGGACACAAAAGAAACACCCCCTTTCTCTTGCTTACGCTTACTTCTGTCCTGTTCCTGCCCACTCACCAAGCTGCATGTGCCCTCCACAAGAAGTATTGTACCTCAAAGAATTTTGTACCTCAACGAATTTCTCAGATGAGGTCAGTACCTCACCTATAAGATTAGGGGTTTTTTTTGTTTTTTGTTTTTTGTTTTTTCAATGCAGTGAGGTGGAGAAGGGGCTCAATACTTAAGGTATAGAAAGAGAGACTAGAAAATGGGAATTCGGGTGTGTGGGTGGCTCAGTCATTAAGCGTCTGCCTTTGGCTCAGGTCATGATCTCAGGGTCCTGGGGCTGAGCCCCGTGTTGGGCTCCCTGCTCAGCAGGGAGTCTGCTTCTCTGTCTCCTGTGCCCCTACCCCCAACCCCTGCTTGTGCTATCCCCCCCCAAAAATAAATAAATAAAATCTTTTAAAAATTAAAAAAAGAAAATAGAAATTAGCAACCTTTATTTCTTATAATGGTTTTCCAAGGTCCTGACCCTTTTTGTTCTGACATACCAAGTGTAATGGCTAAACCTGATTTTGCAATGAGGAAAAAGATAATGCAACTGCTATAATTCTTTGAGACAAGAGACCACTGATTATCATTCTCAGAGTGTGATGTTGCTGAATAAACGCATTTTGAAGATAAGGAAGGCTGCAATGGCATCCTAGTTTCAAATGCTTCAGAGAGAGAAACCCATGCATCGTTGACAGTCAATGGATCTGTATGCTCACTATTCAAAGAGTTTATTCATTTCCTATTTCATTAAGGAAAATCACTGGACATTTCCTTAATTTCTATGACTATCTTCTCTATCATTTATTCCAACATGTTTTTACTAGAGGGTGGTATTATAGAAATTTAATGGGAACACATGTAGGAAGAAAGGTGGGAAAACAAGGTGTAGAAGCTCCTGTGTTTCTTACTTGATCATGTAAGAAAACAGTATGCTTAAAATCCATGCAATTTTTTGGAAAAACATTAAACCAGGCATTCAGTATATCTGTATAAGTTTTGAGGCATATCCAGGTATATTAAACACAATGTACATCTTGTCCTTGCTCATTGGAAAATTTCTCAAGTGTGTAATCGAACATTTCTACTAAGATAGTGGGTAGACAGGAATATAACTGATCGCAAAGCAGCTGAGCATTTGCATAAAGGCCATAACCCTTCACTCATTTTTGGTAAGGTCTGGAAGTTAATGCAAGATTGAATTATTATTTTTGAAAATTTCCAGTCATTGATTTGATCCTGGAATGTTATCTACTTTCTCTCTGTGGAATTCTGTTCTTCAAATGGAAATTTTTGTTCTATAGGAATTCCAGTAACTTTTCTCTCTACTTCTGTTAATTCATTCATTAAGGCATTGCGGCCTTTTCCCTTAGGAAACATAATGGGTTTGCTAAGTGCTTATAGCAGTGATTGTTGCTCTCATAACAATGCTGCCATAAAAGCTCCATTCCTTCCTTTTCCTGTTGTCTGTTTTATTGTCACAATGTGTGTACAGTAATCCTATATTGTGAGGCTGCAGGATTAGATGGCTAGAAAATCTCTCTCTAGAAGTGAATTTAGTGAGGAGTGGTCCAAACAGGATGGTTAAGGATCCACTTGAATATATAACCAAGAAAGAGACTGATTCATGGGCAAAGCTGAGCCATGAAATGGAAACTTCATAAGCAGCCTAAAACTGGAAGCCAACTTTGGTATAGGAAGGAAAAAAAAATGATTTGACAGAGATGGTGTGGACTATCACGGGTTCCAGGATGCATGTTAACATCAAGGCTATATGGCCACCAGCCTAGAACCTAGAGTAGGAAAGATACTTTGGAATGAAGGGCTAGCCTTCACATTAGCTAGTAGATGTGCTTAGGCAATGTAATTTTAAAACAATAAATGAAGAATCAAAAGCCAGGTATTTCAGAGGCTTTTGCCACCCTACCCTTGGACAGATTTGCCTTTTCCTTAGGATAAAGTCATATTTTAATTTAGTATTTGAATTCAGTGTTTGTTGAATTAAACTCCTTTTCTATATACATGAAAATTTGCAAACTTGTCATAGCTATACCAGGTTGCAGGATTTGGGTTAGCTCCAGGGGAGAGTGGCTAAAGAAAAAAAAAAACACAAAAAAAACCCTCTCCAGTTTAAACCGTCAGTGTTGACCACTTTTCTTAGCCTGCTGGAGGGTGCTCTGCCCATGGACATGTTGTCTTCCTTCCTGCACGCCTAAATATTTTCTGCCACACCTCTCATGAGAACCTCCCAACCTGCTGGTAGTCCATTCCACTATCTCATTCCACTGTCTCAGCTCAGAACTTCCTCAAATGATCTGCTTTGCTGAAAAATCACCCCTATCAACAAATGCCAGTACTCAACATCTACAATTCCAAACTCAAAGTGGTAACAGAGTTTATTTTCCAACAATCAGTTTTCGGCATATATTATGTTACATAGTGACACCTTCTGGTGAAGTGATACATCAGCAGGTAGGATATACCAGGCTCTATGAGCACATTGCAAACCCCCAATAAAAAAGGAATGGAGGAAAAAAGAGAAGAAAATACAAGGGGAAATGTTGGTAGCTTTACATGTGGTATCAGAGGAATCCTCACCCAAATAGCACCTTGCTTTGTTTCAGGTAAAGTGGTAAAGATCTTTCAAAGAGTTTTTCAGTGTGAATGGAAAAAAATGGGCCAATAGCTGGAGGGGAAATGGTATCAAGAGAATCCTTTAAGAAAAAGGGAAAAGTAATAGCATGTTTATAGGCCGCTAGGAATAATCCAGCATAAAGAGGGGAAATAAGGATGTGGGCAAAAGGCAGAAGAGTTTCTGAAAGAATGTCCTCAAGAGGTTAAAAAAAAAAAAGAAGAAAAAAGGTGGGATCCAGTGCATAAGTGAATGAATAGGCCTTGAGTCGGAGCAGACTGCTCATCAAGCAGTCACGGGAGGGAAAGCAGAGTATATAAACCCAGATGCGGTCAGTGAGCAGATGTGGTGCTGAACACTGATCAAATTCTCTTCTTGCTCCTCTTATTCTTAATAAAATGTGGAACAAGGTCATCAGCTGAAAGTGAGAATTGGCAAGAAGTGCAGGAAATCTGAGAAAAGTTGTATGCAGTTCTCCCAGAGAGTGAGAAACTCAGTGGACCAAGGAAACTTAGTATGATCCTAGTTAAGTATTATACATTGAAAGTGAATCCAAATGGTTGTTTTTCTCCATCCATGTTCAGCTACAAGGGTGCGAGTGAGGAGGAGGAAGAGGGCTGAATTTAACATGGTTATGATTTTACCTCTCAATTACAATAATTGAGGGGCAAGGGAATTGAGAACTTGTCATCCTAAAGAGCTAGGCAATATTAATATTATTTCCCATTGATATCCATGGTTTTAATTGGTTCCATTTATTATTTATTTACTCTTGGATAAATTGAAAGTATCTAGAAATGCTGACTTTACTAAAATATATGCATAACTCATCTCCTTTCTGTTCTCTTGGTTTTCATTCACAAAGGAATTTTTTGTCTTTTCACTTGGGATATTATCTTTAACAAGATAGCTGTGTCCAAAGCCTCTGATATTAAACCCTATAGCACGGAGAAAACAATTTAAAAGGGAGGTTGCAATAATATAGGCGAACAGGACATAGGAAACTAATTTTTATGGCCTAATGGTTTTTTTAATGAATCCAATTCATACATATATTGTAAAAGACTCATTACTAGTTCCACATGAATTTTTCATGAATTCACTTGATGAATATGTACTGCGTATGTGTCCTGTCCAGATTTTGTACTAGGTAAGCACCAAGGTGAACTGAGGAGAGGACAAAATCATAATACTCAGGTATCTGAAATCTAAAGGAGAAAATGTATTTACAACAAATTATTCTTAAAGCAAGCACAACAACACAAATTTCATGACATTTGTCCATCTAATTCACCACTATATGCTATCCTGGGCTGAAACATAGTAGATATTTAATGAACACTGGTGAATCAGTAAATCAGTAGAGATCTGAGCCACACTAAAGCAATGCAAGGGAACAATGAATGAATTCTGAGTGTGGGGTCTAAGAAAGCTTAGTAGGAAGGAAAGAAAGCTTAGAAACTGACCCATGAAAGAAGAAGAAAAAGAACAGCCCTCTAATATGAAGGCACAGACAAACATGAGAAGAGCACTAAAGCATGGAAGCACAGGAAGACTTCGGGGACGTACATAGTCTTGTCTGAGGACTGAGGAGAAGTGTCATGAAAGAGCATGGAAAGAAGGAAGAGAGATACCAGGAAGTGGCCTGCATGGACAGTTGGATAAAGCTGAGGCACAGTCAGGTCAAGTGCTTCCAACTTGTGCAGCTGGTGAGTCACAGAGCCAAGGCCCTGTGCCCCACTAGTGCTATTAAAACATTTTGATTAGTTGAGCAACATATGATTTCTATTGCTACTACATTTTTCTTTCACAAATAATGAACATACTTAAATTAAATTTAGAAAGTAAGCAATGGGGACGCCTGGGTGGCTCAGTTGGTTGGACGACTGCCTTCAGCTCAGGTCATGATCCCGGAGACCGGGGATCGAGTCCCGCATCAGGCTCCCAGCTCCACGGGGAGTCTGCTTCTCCCTCTGACCTTATCCTTGCTCATGCTCTCTCACTGCCTCTCTCTCAAATAAATAAATAAAATCTTTAAAAAAAAAAAAAAAGAAGAAGAAAGTAAGCAATGAATATTAACTGTCTCTTGCCTATATTTAGAAGTTCTGAATAGGCAAATGTATTAATTTCCATTTTTCTCTTTTCCTCATTCAATGATATGACTATTTCCCAAAACTATTGGCTTAGGATTGTTTTCCTGGTGATTAATCTACGATATGATATAGTACGATTGCACTTATTTTTGTCCAAATACACATTATAATTAACAAAATTTTCTAATATTCTTGTACTCTGGAAAAAATAGAGGGTTTTTTTGTTTGTTTTTTCTGAAATCACTTTGTCCTTCTTTCTCTTTGTAACTTTGAACTTCACCCAGAAATAGCTGTTGATGGCAGCCAATTCATCACCATACAGGTTAGACTCATGTTTTGTCAAGTATTTTCTACCTCAAAAGATTTTCTAATCTTCTATTAAGTATGCTCCTTTTTTATAGCAGGTCATTCAACTATCAATTCATTCTCATCAAACTTTTACCTACTCTTTCTAAATACTTATATAAAGTAAAAATATCAAACACATGAAAATACATCCAGAGAATCAAAGTTCAGTTCAATTTCAACATTACTATTTAGGCAGGACAGAGGACAACATCTAATGTGATCTAATTGTTTTGCCAAAGATTGCTTTCATTAGCTCCAATAAATGTCAGCTCTTTTTACCTCTTTGGAATCTGTAGCATTCCATGTTTCAGTTCTTTAAGTTTAGGGTTTATTTGATTGGAAATCCTTGGGAAAGATAGACTTTGTAAGTGTAAGTGTGGCTAGTTCTATAAATATTTTTGGACCCAGGTAACCCTTAGTCCCTGTTTTCAGAGACTTTGCCTACTTCCTTTCTAGTGATGACTTGGGGTCAAGATGCAGGCAGAAGATTCTGATCCATACCTAAGTGATTAGTATAATCACAGGCAATCCCCTGTAGTTGTCTCTATGTCATTTAGAGGAACACAAGCTGAGGTGTCAGATACTCATGTGAAAAAGGACACCAGAGAAAGATGGAAGATGGTTAGCCTAAAGTAGAGAAATGTTTAACATAGGGGAAATATGAGGATGGAGCACCTGGGTGGCTCAGTGGGTTAAGCCACTGTCTTCGGTTCAGGTCATGGTCTCAGGGTCCTGGGATTGAGCCCCGCATCGGGCTCTCTGCTCAGCAGGGAGCCTGCATCCCTTCTCTCTCTCTGCCTGCCTCTTTGCCTACTTGTGATCTCTCTCTATATATAATAAAAATAAATTAAAAATCTTAAAAAAAAAAACAAAGGGGAAATATGAGGAACTATGAACTTTGGTATTCCAAATTTCTTTGGTATTCCAGAGAGCAGAAATAGGACTAATGGGTGGAAGCTACTAGATGATAATTTTTATCTCAAAGAAAGAATTACTAGGTAGAGATTTTAAAAATGGAATGAGGTGCTTCCTTTATGAGGCAGACAACCACTTGTAGAAAATTGGTCACAGATCTCCCTTAGCAAGGAGATATTAAAAATTCAATGACCATATAATTCATTTTCCATACAGGGATACATTTGAGAATGAAGGGATAGCTGCAATATACCAAGATATCCCAAGCAAACCAAGTCTCACTTCATCCTAATTCACCCTCATTGTTGACCACCAGTTATGTGTACTGGACATGTAGAGAATAGGGAAGATTGACACTGGTAAGGAAAAGGGAACAGGTCAGAGCTCATAGGACTCTGGGACACAGAGAAAATCTGTAATTTTTTCACCTCCTTCTATTCCTATCCTGATAGAATGAAGTCCAAAGGCCCAGAACAAGTAGATCTATGTGAGAAAGCCTGGATATGAGTAAAGTGTTAAGATCCAGAAGAATCCAAGTAGGAACAATGCCAGGACAGGGGCACTCTTCCCACCAAAAGCAAGTCATTCAGAGAGTTCTACTAGAGCATAACATAAAAAAGTCAAGCCTGAATGCATATAGAATCACCTAAGGACCTTCAAAAATTGCTGATGCTGCGTTCCACTCAGAGATTATGATTTATTGGTTTGATGTGTAGCTAGATGAGCAAAGTAATCCATATGTTCCCTTTCTTCCTGGAGAGTCCTAAGAATTTATCACTGTCCAAGACTGACAGAGTCCTCTAAGACTCCTCAAAATGCCAGAGAATATGCATTCCCTCAGGACTTGGTCCACCCTCTCTAAAGAAGGAGGGACTTTTATGCTTAGTGGCAAGACTTGAGTTGCTCTGCAGCTACCCTTCTTGGATTTCTGCTTGATTCCCTTGTCTGTGCCAGAAGATTAGAGTTTGAGGCCCTTCTTTCTTTAGTAGAGTGGGAATCTAAGTCTCAGTAAACCACAAGCTTAGGATCTCAAGGGGCCATAGTGAACAGTCCCAACTGTTCCTCAGTCATTCTTTCTTAAATGGAAGACAGATAAATGGAAAGAGGTGAAATAGGACAGGAGGAATCACGATCTGACCACTGTTTACAGGCTCTAACACCTCCAAGCCTCAGTATACCCTACCATGTGATAAACAGAAAAATCATGTCAGTTTCATCAGTATAGCAGAGCTTTTGTGAAATGATATAACACATGTGAGAGAAATTCAAAGTAAGAAAGTATTCAATGAATGTAAGTTACTGTTATGAAAGGTCCAGAGAGCTAAAAATGAAGCCTAGACCTAACTCTAACTGATACAGCAATGCCAGCAGGATGAAATGGCTCAGGGAGTGAAATCCTCTGCCAACCTGATCTCTTCATAGGCCCCTTCATTTTTCCTTTAACTTCCCCCCATAAAATATCCTGCTCACTCTGTAAAGTCAACTCTAACACATGTTCTTGCCCCAACCCACTTTCACTGTGCTGCCCTCTGAGCCCCACCATACAGAAATCCTAGGGCTGCTACTAATAGGCAGGAATATTGTTTTCTTGCATTTCCGCCCCAGGCTTCTAGAAGCGCTCCACTTCCTCATCCAGAGTGTACCTCTGGGTACCACAATGTGCTATCATTCCCCACTTGAATTATAATGTCTATCAAAAGAGGCATCTCTTGGGAGCCTTGAGTGCTAAGTGGGGAGTGATTTTTAGAGATGTGTGGGAAATGGTTTCAATATTTGGCTGTTCCTAAAGGCAAGATGATTTGAGATGTTGGTTTAAAAAAATGCACTTGATCAGCTCATTATGCTATTCCCTTATTTCTAAAAATGCCTTGTCACTGGAATTTGGCAGTTGAACGAAAGTAGAACTTGAATAAATCAGAGGATTATAACTTTTAGTTTATTTCATTCATTTATTGTATGTTTCACATATATCAATGTATATATTCACCAGGAAATCAATCTTTCTTTTACAGATCTCTCCACTAAAATATACCATTCTGAAACTAAAGACATAGACAATGTCCCAAGAATCGAAACAACCGAAAGTACTGCAAAAATGTACAATGTGTCAACCATGAAACGAATATTCGATTTGGCCAAGAATCGAACAAAAAGGTCAACATTTTTCCCAACTGGGGTTAAAGTCTGTCCACAGGAATCCATGAAACAGATTTTAGCCAATCTTCAAGCTTATTATAGATTGAGAGGTAAGGAAAGAGATGGAAACTGTTTAGCCTCTCTTTCTTTTTATCTTTTCCCTTTCACTCATCCATACGTTGTCTTTAGCCCCAAATATCCCAAATCTCTTATTTAGTCACAAGGGTTATAAAAATCAGTCAACTAATCTGAGAGTAATGAATAGTAAACATTCAAACTACGGTAGATACCTGCTTTACATTTAAAATAATGTCCTATGCAACATAGAACCATTAAGGCATTTAACAAGTCATCAGAAGGTCTTAGCATCTAAGTATTTTTTTTTATTTTTTATTTTTATTTATTATTTTGTTTTATTTCTGTCAAAGCCCAATATATTTTTGCCAAAGCCCAATATATTTTGTTTTATTTTTGCCAAAGCCCAATATTGAATTTTAATGTTATTATTATGAAGTGAGAAGCACAGAATGATTGCAATGTCAGGAATCTGAGCAAGTTGATTTATGACTTAAGATTTCATTTTTCAAAAGCAACATTACAATCCAGATCCTCTCTCCCTTGTTGTTAAGTTTAAGTTGTTTATTGCTGATCCAACAAAAAGGTCTGAAGTTTGGAAACCTGATGGCACACCCAAGTGCAGAGGAGTCACAGATTAACAGTGGTTATCAAGATATAATGCAGGGGTTGTTAACAGAATTTACAACACAATTACTGTGATTTCCAGCAGAGTTACAGTGCAGTTTTCACACCAAGTCAGCATAACGGGATTCCTGTGGCTTTCTCAGAAATCATTATGGAGTTCAATCACACCACAGCTATCAGCGGATATCCTTGTCATTCACTCACTACAGATGAAAAAGTCGCCATGACTTCCTTTTTTTTTTAAATTTTTTTATTTTTTTTAATTTTTTTTTGGTTGTTGTTTTTATTTTTGTTTGTTTTTACCAGAGTTATAAATATCTGATTGTGTTGTTATACCCGAGTTTTTTTTTGTTGTTGTTTTTTTTATAAACGTATAATGTATTTTTATCCCCAGGGGTACATGTCTGTGAATTGCCAGGTTTACACACTTCACAGCACTAACCATAGCATATACCCTCCCCAATGTCCATAACCCACCCCCCTCTCCCGACCCCTCTCCCCCCAGCAACCCTCAGTTTGTTTTGTGAGATTCACTTATGATTTGTATGACTTCTTTAAATGGAAACAAAACAAAATACAATCTTTAGTAGATACTATTAAATCCCCCAGGTTGCTCCAAATAACGCAAAATATCTTAGCTAGCTGAAGCCTAAATTCAATTCATCTCACACCTGAAAGTTGAGGGGTTTGCTGAGGTCCACCTTCATCACAGGAGGTAATTTTTTCCAATCCAAAAAACACAGTCAACCTGCTCTGCTCTATTATTTTAAGCCCATTACCTAGAATGTGCTGGTTCAATTCTAGCCTGCGATGTATTGCAAATTACGACAGCAGAGAACCTCTTTCAAGATACCAACATTCTACAAAGTTCTTGAGTATCTCCATCTGTAAAATGTACAAAGGTTAAGTTAGTCTGGGGAGTTTTTGCTGGGTTTTGGAGGCATACGTAACAGTCTCAAAAATATCAAGCCTTATGTTCCTCATATGTCTCATTTTATGTGGAAGAGACATTTGCTTTCTCACAGAAGCCACACCCACAGACAAATGACAAGTGCTGGATCACAGTCAGAAGGAGAACTCTAATTATAGAAAATGAAGCACACTATATTATTATTCTGAGGTCCTAGCATGGCACCTCTGCATAGCAGTTTCTGAGTAAATGCTTATTGATGGATACAGGAGACAAAGAGGCCATTGGGAATGCAAAGAAAAGACAATAAATGTGTAAATTATTCATTCTGAATGTGCCTACACATTGATCAGATAATGACACTGGTAAATTTCATGTTATTTGTTCATGAACGGAAGTAAAATATGTAGCATATGCATCACCTTGAATATGAGCACAACTGCTATTTTCATATAACTTCTAATCCTTTATGACATTCACAAATAGGATTCATCGCAGGTATTTATGAAATAGACTATTTATTGCTGCAACCAAATTTTTAACTCTGAATTTTATTCTTTATTCTTGATTAGATTTACCTTTTTCATTCTTGCTTTCCTGGATAAAACAAACCACTATTTTTCTCCCCACAGCAACAACAGTCCATTACCTTTATGGCTGCCCCTGGGTGATAAGAAATTTTACTATTCATCAGCATGGATTTCTTAAGTCTAACAAATTGGTTCACAAAGAAACAAGAAATAAGACCCAGCTACAAAGTGGTGCTCCTTTGACAGAGTAACACACTTCTTGTTTTTGTTGCTGCTTTTACAAAATTATCTTTTGACATCTTTCAAACTTAGGAGAGAAGGCTTCCACATTCATCAAATCAAATGGAATATTGAGATATTTCTTTTTCTAATGCTTAAAGCAACACAAATGAAAATGATCTGAGCTTCATGGTAGACTCATAAACATACTCATCCCAAAGCACAAATGTAAGACAGCCAAGTTTGTTTCTGGTAGCCTCCCAGAGGAACCCTGTTCTCCTCCCTAGGCAAACTCCCTTCAAGTCCCCATTCCTCTTTATCTCCCTCCCTCTCTTTCCCTCACTCTCCTCTTCCTCTTCTTCCTCCTCCTTCTTCTCTCTCCCTCCACCTCTGTCCCAAACTCAATATCAAAAGCTACATCTTTCTTTCATATTAATATTTGCCTTAGAGAAAATTTAAGATAGAGGGCATCCTAGTTCTTGCTTCTCTGTGTGTTGTCCATAGACCAGCAGCATCACCAGGATTTGGCTGCTTGTTAGAAATCTGATCTTACTTTAACCCCATCACATCTACTTCCAGAATCTGTATTTGAATAAGATCCCCAGGTAATCCATTTGCACTCTAAAGTTCTAGAAGCACTGGTCTAGAGAACATCTGCCAACACCCCACAACAGAAATTTTAAAAATGAGGTTACATGCTCAGTCAGGGCCATCATTGGTGGCAGAGCAGGGTTAGAACACAGCATTCTGACTCCTTCTCCAGTGTGTTATCTCTCCATCTAGTGTGTACCCAACCTGGTGGCAGCATTTTTACATACCATTGGTCTAACCTAATCCTTACAAGTGTGAGTGATTATCCCAGGGCATGCCTGACCTCCAGGATGCATGTTCCCTGGGGTTCTTCCCACATTGCCAAAGAGTCTACAGTATAGCTTTCAGGCAAAAGATTAAGACTCTGTGGTCAGATTTCAGACATTGGCCAGCAACAGTGGGAAGACTGAAGAGGCAAGGTTTAGGATTTCCCTAGAATCTATGCGGAAATCTCTCCCAGTAGATTTAGGGAAAGATGGTGGTTAAGTTAGATAACAGGAAACTTAAAGGGTTAGAAAAACCCAGCTTTCAGAGTTTTCAGACTCCTCTTAGACCTGAGATCCTTTGATGCTTCAACTTTCAAGGGTTCTTTTGATGCCCTCTTGGTAAGGATGGGGGAACTCTCCTGGTGGGACATGGGCTGGTGCCCCTGTTCTCCCAATCAGACAATTTCTACACCTCCTGCTTTATGCTATGCTAAGAGGTCAGAAAAATGACATCAGAGCAGTCACCAAAACAACCTGCCCCTCAGAAAGTCTAAAGAAAAACTACTGGTCCTTGTTTCATCTTTCACATTTTAATCCCTATAAATGACAATGCCCCAGGGAAATAATTCTTTTTTTTTTCTTTTCTTTCTTCTTCTTCTTTTTTTTTTTTTTTTAGTTAAATTCCAGTTGGTTAACATGTAGTGTAGTATTAGTTTCAGGAGTAGAATATAGTGTTTCATCACTAACATATAATACCCAGTGCTCAACACAAGTGCCCTCCTTAATACCCATCACCCATTTAACCCATCCCCTTAAAACCTCCCTCCAGCAGCCCTCAGTTTGTTCTTTACAGTTAAGAGTCTGTCTTATAGTTTGCCTCTCTCTTTCCCCTGTCATGTTCATGTATTTCACTTCTTAATTCCTCATATGAGTGAAATGATATGGTTTTATCTTTCTCTGACTGACTTACTTTGCATATCATACTCTACCTCCATCCATATCCTTACAAATGGCAAGATTTCATTCTTTTTGATGGCTGAGTAATATATGCATATATATTATATATATATATATATATAATATATATATATTATATATATACACACACACACACACACACACACACACACACACACCATATCTTCTTGATCCATTCATCAGTCAGTGGACATTTGGGCTCTCTCCATAGTTTGGCAGCTATTGTTGATAATGCTGTTACAAACATCAGGATGCGTGTGCCCCTTCAAATCTGTGTTTTTATATCCTTCGGGTAAATATCTAGTAGTGCAATTATGGATCATAGGGTAGTTCTATTTTTAATTTTTGAGGAACCTCCATACTGTTTTCCAGAGTGGCTGTACGAATTTGCCTTCCCACCAACAGTGCAAGAGGGTTCCACTTACTCCACATCCTCTCCAGCATCTGTTGTTATCTATGTTGTTCATTTCAGCCATTCTGACATGTGTGAGGTGATATCTCATTGTAATTTTGATTTGCATTTCCCTTATGATGAGTGCTATTGAGCATCTTTTCATGTGCCTGTTAGTCATCCATATGTCTTCTTTGGAAAAATGTCTTTTCATATCTTTTGCCCATTTTTTAAATTGGATTTTTTTGGGGGGTGTTGAGTTTTGTAAGTTCTTTATATATTTTGGATACTAACCCTCTATCAGATATGTCACTTGCAAATATCACCTCTGGTTCTGTAGGTGCTTTTTTTTTTTTTTTAAAGATTTTGTTTTTGTATTTGTCAGAGAGAGAGCGAGCAAAGGCAGACAGAGTGGCAGGCAGAGGCAGAGGGAGAAGCAGGCTCCCTGCTGAGCAAGGAGCCCGATGTGGGACTCGATCCCAGGACGCTGGGATCATGACCTGAGCCTGACCTGAGCCAAAGGCAGCCGCTTAACCAACTGAGCCACCCAGGCGTCCCATTTTTTTTTTTTAATCTATTGTTTCCTTTGCTGTGCAGAAGCTTTTTATCTTGATTAAGTCCCAATAGTTCCTTTTATGCTTTTGTTTGCCTTGCCTCAGGAGACACATCTACTAAGAAATTGCTCTGGCTATTGTCAAAGAGGTTACTGCCTTTGTTCTCTAGGATTTGGATGGTTTCCTGTCTCACATTTAGGTCTTTCACCAATTTTTTATTTATTTTTGTGTATGATGTAAGAAAGTGGTTCAGTTTCATCCTTTTACATGTTGCTGTCCAGTATTCCCTGCAGCATTTGTTGAAGAGATTGTCCTTTTTCCATTGGATATTCTTTCTTGCTTCATTGAAGATTAGTTGATCATAGAGTTGTGGGTTTATTTTTGGATTTTTTTATTCTGTTCCACTGATATATGTGTCTGGTTTTGAACCAGTACCAAACTGTCTTGATCACTACAGCTTTGTAATATAACTCGAAGTCCAGAATTGTGATTCCTCCAGTTTTGTTTTTCTTTGTCAGATTGCTATGGCTATTCAGGGTCTTTTCTGGTTCCACAGAAATTTTGGATTGTTCGTTCTAGCTCTATGAAAAATACCGTTGGTATTTTGATAGGGATTGCACTAAATGTGTAGATTGCTTGAGTAGTATAGACATTTTAACAACCTTTGTTATTCTCATACATGAGCATGGAATGTTTTTCCATTTTTTGGTGTCATCTTCAATTTCTTTCATTAGCATCTTATAGATTTCAGAGTACAGATCTTTTACCTCTTTGTTTAGGTTTATTCTTAGATATCTTATGGGGGTTCGGTGCAATTATATGGAATAATTTCCTTGCTTTCTCTTTCTACTGCTGCATTATTGGTGTATAGAAATACAACAGATTTCTGTATGTTGATCTTGTATCCTGTGACTTTACTGAATTCATATATCAGTTCTAGCAATTTTTTGGTAGAATCTTCTGAGTTTTCTACATAGAGTATCTTGTCATCTGCAAATAGTGAAAGTTTGACTCTTTCCTTGACTATTTGGATGCCTTTTATTTCTTTTTGTTGTCTGATTGCTAAGGCTAGGACTTCAGTAATGGTAATGATGAGAGTGAACATCCCTATCTTGTTCCTGACTGTAGAGGAAAAGCTTTCAGTTTTTCCTGCTTAAGGATGATATTACCTGTGGGTCTTTCGTATACAGCCTTTATGATGTTGAGGTATGTTCCCTCTATCCCTGCTTTGCTGAGGGTTTTTATTAAGAATGGATGTTATACGTCATCGAATGCTTTTTCTGCATCTGTTGGGGGGATCATATGGTTCTTATACTTTCTTTTAATAATGTGGTTTATCTCATTGATTTGTGAATATTGAACCACCTTTGCAGCCCAGGAATAAATCCCACTGATCATGTTGAATGATTCTTTCAATGTACTGTTGGATGCAATTTGCTAGATTTTGAGAATATTTTAATCCGTGTTCATCAAGGATATTGGCCTATAGTTCCTATAGTTCTCTTTTTTAGTACGGTCATAGTCTGGGTTTGGAATCAAGATAATGCTGGCCTTGTAGAGTGAGTTTAGAAGTTTACTTTCACTTCTATTTTTTGAAACAGTTTGAGAATAGGTGTTAATTCTTCCTTAAATGTTTGGTAGAATTCCCCTGGAAGACTCTGGCCCTGGACTTTTGTTGAGAGATTTTTTATTACTTACTCAGTTTCCTTGCTGATTATTCATCTCTTCAAGTTTTCTATTTCTCCCTGTTTGGGGTAATTTGTGTGTTTCTAGGAATTTATCTATTTCTTCCAGATTGCCCAATTTGTTGACAAATAATTTTTCATAATATTCTCTTATAATTGTTTGTATTTATGTGGCATTGGCTGTAATCTCTCCTCCCTGGAAAATAATTCTTTAAGCAGCTTCAGACATTTGTGCTTTAGGGAGAAAGTTTTCTCAGAGCCTTTGCAAAAAGGAGATTTTAATGGGGTGAGGGTGTTCTGTGTCTCTGAAGTAGGAAAAGGGCAGCAGAGAAAGGAGCAGAGCTAGGAAGATGTAGGCACAAAACAAGCCTTAAATTGGACTGAAATAAAAGGAAGACTTAACCTGAGGCCAAAAGCAACATGCCTGAGGGTAAGTTGAACTGGTAAATAGAAGGATTATCATATTATGTTCTCCCAGATGTTTCACACACCGGTATCAGTGAAAGTCGCCAACACTAAGACCTCAAAGGCAGTGCTACTTGATTTTATGTACATATAAATGCTTTATCTCTGGCGCTTCAAGGTGATTTGAACTAAATTAGCAGGTGCACTGGGGAGAGACAGAAGGTCAAAATAACACCCTGAGAGAGTATGGAGTAAGTAGATGAGAAAGATAGCAAGAGCAACTTATTTGCTTAGGCTGGACATGCAACTCTTAAGATTTGGGCAAGTCTCTCTTAATCTCACAAAACAAACTGAGGGTTGTTGGGGGGAAGGGAGGATGTGGAGAGGGTGGTTGGGTTATGGACATTGGGGAAGGTATGTGATATGGTGAGTGCTGTGAAGTGATGATTCACAGACATGTACCCCTGGGGCAAATAATACATTATATGTTAATAAAAATAATTAATAAGAAAGAAAAAAAGAAAAAGAAAAAAATATCTGGGCAAGTCTCGAGATACTCAAGTGTTGTTTCCTTCTTGCATTGTATGTAGACCCTTGAGTAGAAATGAAGATCAAAGACTGCATGGTTGTTGGTACTGGAAAAGGCATTACAACTCTCTGATCCTTGCCTGACAGGAGGAAGCTAACATTCACAAAAGTGCGTTCTCCTGGTGAAGCTATTCACGTGCTCTCTAGGTGTGCTTACCTGTATTACTTTCCCAGGTGTGGAAAACTTGATGGCATATTTGAGGTGGAGGGGACTGCACCCACTCCTGGCTTTGTGGGTTCTGGTGTGGTGGCTGCTGGTAAATTAACCTGAGCTTCAATTGGTCTGGAATTCTCTTTGCCTCTTAAAACAAAAAGTTAAGAAAAATCGAGACATACAAAAATGGGAAGTGAGGGACTATAACGCATAGGAGTAAGAGTCTCCAAACTGGTCTTCTCTCACTTTGTTCCTTCCCCCAATCCCTTCTCTCAGCATGCAGGCAGAGTTTCTATAGAAAGTCAGATGATATCAGCTTCTGCCCCAAAGCCTCCAGTTGCTCCCCATTTCTCCTGAGGTAAAAATCAACGTATTATAATTGCCTCTGACAGATGTCGTCTTACTTTTTACCCTCACTTAATACTCTAAAATAATTTTTAAACTGTGTACCCCTTTGCATGCATTTTGGTTAACATCTAAAGTTTTTCGTCTTAAGTTTAAATAATCAGATAAGAGACAACTTCTGGTGAGTTGTAGATATTGATATTGAAAATAAAACAAAAATTAGAACATTCGTATGCATCTAATAGAATCTACCATAGCTACACAGTAGTTAC
>PISX010011947.1:0-62730 GCA_004024625.1 Mellivora capensis | reverse complement strand
GGGGATGAATCCCACCTGGTCATGGTGCATGATCTTTTTAATGTGCTGTTGGATCCTGTTTGCTAGGATCTTGTTGAGAATCTTAGCATCCATATTCATCAGTGATATTGGTCTGAAATTCTCCTTTTTGGTGTGGTCTACACAATGGTCTTAAAATTTAATCAGAATACCTGCATAATGAGTTACTAGCTTCACTTCGAAGACTCCTAGTACTAGTGTTGAGTAATGTAAGGCCCATTAAGGATGTTTATCAGGATTGAGAAAGGCATGTTTATGAAAACCCCTTTAAGTATATTTGTTGTATTGACTTATATTTAGAGAAACTTAGCACTGCTATAAATCATAAAGTTCCAAGAATAGATTTTGATGTTGATCATTAAGCTTTTCTAAATAAGATTCATTTATGAGTAGCTTCTTCTATAAATCTGTTCTTTTAGAATTTTTTTACATAAATTAAATGAGGCACTTAATATAGAGAATAGTTTCAAAATTCTCAGTTTGAGAATGCTTATGACCATTGCTTTCTTTTTTTCTTCTCTTTATTTTATTATTATTATGATTATTTTAATCTTGGGTTAGTGATACACACTAGGGACATGCCAAAGTGCTTGAAATATAAATAAGACAAAAACAGATGTAGTTCCTGATCTGACAAATCATGTGGAGAAGATGCAGGTTTGTTACACATGTCTGTTCCTTGTATTAAAATCTGTTGAATGTAGTTCTAAATACACATATGGCATAATTTTTTGCAGAGTTATATGTTTGGATGTTATTTACATCATATTTTATAGTTCCGCTTTACTTTTAATATAGGTGTATGAGTATTCGATACCTCTTCATCTATATAAACATATACATATGCATATTTCCACATACCAGCCACTGATCAAATGAGTTATCACTGGATCTTCTCATTAGCAGGTGGTCATTATAAAAGTTACAGGACATTTTATGAGCTACAGATCTCTTCTTGCTTTTATCATCTCACAACCAATTAGGATGACAAGTTTTTATTTCAAGTGTTCAGGAGCATCCAAGTATGGCAGGATCTGAGTGATTCATCACAGCTCACTCATTCTGGTCTGTATGAACAGGACTCCAAGTGGAATACTTTGTCTATGGAGTTTCTGCTTTAACCCATTAGGAAACACAAATGCCTTCTAAACATTGACTAGAAAAATACTTCTATGTATTTTTTTCTGTTTTTTAAAGCATAACATTAAAAAATAAAACACTGTTGTAAATACAAATGTTGATGCAATTAAAACATTTTCATCTATTTTATTTTTTAAATATGGATAGAAACTCATTTCTTCTGCAATAGCATCAGTCAACTTATTTTTCTTGTTCACAGCACTCATGTTTACAGCCTCAGTTCCCAGATGTTAGTTGCCGTGAACATGTATCCGCAAAAAGTGTGAACCACAACCTATATACTGAAAGCTTCACCCCTACTTACACAGTTGAGCATCTGCTTATGGCTCTTGCTTATTTTGTTTTATCATATGTGTGCCCTTGTACCTTTAATGTCCTTTGTGTTCATTCTGTCAGATGAAGTTGATTTTCTTTAGTTTCTCAAGATAGGGATTATTTCTGCTATTTTACAAAAGTAACATGGAAGTTTTGGTATGACTGTCATACACATAATTTTATTTTCTTTAAAATCTCTCTTCTACATAATGCAGGTTTCTGTATGTTAGTAGCAATTCAGCCTGTAACTACATGTTAAAAAAGAAAAAAAATAGCAGAAAGGAAGGAAGGAAGGAAAGGAGGGTGGAGAGAGGGAGAGGGAGAAAAAGAAAGAAAAAAAGAGAAAGACAAGTGAGAAATTCAGTCAAATATTTCATAACCAAAATAAGTTGTCATTTTTAAGCCCCTAGTAAATAAATATTATATAATTAATAGTTAAATGTGAATGTTACTTTTTATATAATTTCTAGAATTTGTAAAATATAATTATTAAAAGCAGAAACAGGGGCGCCAGGGTGGCTAAGTCAGTTAAGTAGCTGGCTCCCTGCTCAGCAGAGAGCCTTCTTCTCCCTCTCCCTCTGCCTACTTGTGTTCTCTCTCTCTGTGTCAAGTAAATAAATCAAATCTTAAAAAAAAAAAAGAAAGAAAGAAACAATCGGCTTGATGATAAGATAAACTCTAGTACTATATACACAATGTTAATCAAATGGATTAAAATTTATTTACTGTTAAAAATATAAGAAGAATCCCTAAAACTTAAGGCACATTATAAGTTGGAAAAAAGAAGAGAAATTATGCAATAAGATAGTCCTCCAAAGATTTATAATCAATAAAATGAACTGCTTGCTTCTTTATAATTTGTTTTTATTTATCCAACAGATGTTTATTGGTTGCCTTACAATAAATAGAACAAAGCCTGTGCCCCTGAACAGCTTACATTTTCTTGAGAGAAATGGTACTTAAAAAAAAGAAGAGGAGCATCTGGGTGGCTCAGTGGGTTAAAGCCTCTGCCTTCGGCTCGGGTCATGATCCCAGGGTCCTGGGATTGAGCCCCACATCAGGCTCTCTGCTCAGTGGGGAACCTGCTTCTCCCTCTCTCTCTGCCTGCCTCTCTGCCTGCTTGTAATATCTGCCTGTCAAATAAATTAAAAAAAAATTTTTTTTTTAAAAAGAAAGAAAGAAGCTGAAGTTGGAATTTCTTAATCCCCTTTCCCCATCCCCCTAATCCCTCCCCTTTGGCAATCATCAGTTTGTTTCTCTCTCTTTGTTGTTGTTTGTTTGTTCCAATGCTTTGTTTATTATATTCCACATAGAGGTGAAATCATATGGTATTTGTCTTTCTTAGTCTGGCTTATTTCACTTAGCATAGTGTTTGCTAGGCCCATCCATGTTGTCATGAATGACAAGATTTCATTCCTTTCTTATGGCCGAGTAATGGTTAATTCATTTTGTTATATACCTGAAACTAATTTAAATTTTTAAAAGTGAAAAAAAAGCAAGATAATTTCAGATTGTGATGCTTGTCTGAAGGCAATAAACAGGTAAGATGCAACATTAGTTAAGGCAACTACTTTGGGTGGGCTGTTTGGGAGGAGGAGGGCTCAGAGGAGGTGATTTTTGACCTGAAGGATCATAAGAGAAGGCTTGTGAAGATCAGGAAGACACATGTTCTAGGTAGAAAGAAAAAAATGTGCAGACTGGAAGATAACAAGTATGGACTTGGTATGAGATAATATTGGGAAGGAAGAAGCAGATTATTCAGGGCACAGTAGGACACAGCAAGACTTTGGATTTTATTGGAAGAACCACTAAAACTTTTAAGCAGAGGAGTGATAAAATCTGTGTTTTCAAAGGTCTGATAGCTGTGTGGATAATGGACAGTCGGGAGGCAAATGGAGAGGCCAGGGGACCAATTTACTGTAATAGCATGAGGTGAGGCAGTGGGGTACATAGATTCTGAGGGAGGCAGTGGAATGAAAAGGAGCTGAGGCAGAGTACTAATTCCTGGTGAAGGGAAGAAGGAATCAAGGATGAACATCAGGCCTAGGATACTCTCTTATTGCGAAAAAGAAAAACAAAAATTAACAGAGCACAAACTTAATGAAGCAGTAATCAAACTAAAGAGGCATGAAATACCTACGTTAAGTTAATCACTTATTTCCATTCTACAACCAAGGAGTGGGACTCTCACACCTAACTGAGGAATTTCATAAATTCACTTTACTTTGATGACTTGTTAACTCTGACTAACCTCTCAGTAAAAAATGTCTGGCTGGGGCCTCTTTCTCCCAAGTTGGGGCTGTATCATATTTCTCTATTCCCAACTCATAGTAAAGTGCCCTTCAGAGTAGAGGGAGCCAAAGTTGGTCAAATTCAGTATCAGTTTCTTCTCTTAGTTTTTTTCCAGCAGATGTAAAGGACCTGCTATATGTAGGTACTCTTCTATATTCTTTCATAAATTATTAATGCTTATAAAAACCTTGTTCTGTAATTATTATTATTAATAATAATATCCCCTTTTTAGAGATAAATTAAGGTTGTTAAGAGATACTAACAGCGTTGATGTCAGTTAGTGAGACAGAATTAGAATTTATACCTATGTCCATTGTATTCTAAAATTGTGTCTTTCATGATATTATGATGTCTTATTGATCAGAAAATATATATTAACAAATCATTTAGCTACATGCTCTTGACTCATTTTAATAGGTCTTCAATAAAAGATTACTGAAAATTTTCAATAGAGGAATATAGACATTAAAGGGACATATTCAGGTGCCTGGGTGGCTCAGTGGGTTAAGCCTCTGCCTTCGGCTCAGGTCATGATCTCAGGGTCCTGGGATTGAGGCCTGCATCCGGCTCTTTGCTCAGCAGGGAGCCTGCTTCTCCTTCTTTCTGCCTGACTCTCTGCCTACTTGTGATATCTCTCTCTCTGTCAAATAAATAAATTAAAAAAATAATAAAGGGACATTCATATCTCTCTGATAAAGTAATAAAGGTGTCAAGTGTTCTAAATAAGTCACTCTTCCAGCCCATAGGAGGATGCTTTGTAACAGGTCATGAGAATATCAGATTACTCAGCACAGAGCAAATCAGGCGATAGATGAAAGGTTGATTGTGTGTTGTATTAAAGCAGTTGCAAAGTACTGTACTACGCAATAGAAATGTCAAAAATGATGAGTCAAAGCCAAGATTTAATGAAGATTAGATTTGAGGGAGGAGGAGTCAAATGTGAGTTGAAGAGGAATTTCCTATGTTGATATTCTTAATCATCTGTGATGCCTATAAAATAAAGAGCCCAGGGACCATCCCTCCCTACACCAAGACATTCTGAATCATGGAAGCTGCCCGTTTAACAAACACTCCCTGGTGACTTTGATACAACAGGTAATGTACCACACTCTAGGAGAACACTGATTTAGTTTTTTTTTTTTTTTTTTTAAGTAAATCAGCCTGAGGCTTATAAAGGAAAATGGTTATCCAAAGCTGTTACACTTTTTTTTTTTTTCCCTAGAACTTTGGCTAAATCAGTGTCCTAGAGGCCCAGTTCTGCCATATTTGATATTAGATTTAATTTTTCTCCAGCCATGGACGAGCTAACAGTATATATTGTTCCTATTTCTCTTCTAGAATTACAACCACAGCTGCTTGCATGATGGACTTAAGGCGGTACCCACTGGATGAACAAAACTGCACCTTGGAAATTGAAAGCTGTAAGTTTTTCTAAGAATGCAGCTAGACTGAACACTGCTCTAAGGTTATTCTTGTTCATGTCCAGACCACAGGTCCTACAAAGGTCTTGCTACCACAGTAAATCTGGTAGATGGAGATACAGTATCTTTCCTCAGTAATGTGCCAACCTCTTAATCTCATCTCTAAATCCCAGGGAGAGATATGTAAAGGAAGACATAATCTAGCAATAAAAGGAAGACCCTAAGACCTTAGAAGAAGACCAAGTGCTATTGCAGGCAGTTTACGTATGGAATTAGTGCATAGGGCCGCAATAGGGTTGAGAAAATAAGTGGTGATGGTAGGCTAACACAGGAAATCCCAATAGTTTTTGCCTCTCATAAATTGTTATCTCTTTGCAGTTGCAAAATCAATGTGGTCTCTGGACCAGTCAAAACATTCAGAGTGTGGATTGGTGGAATGGTTTTTATTCTGAGGGACTATTTTCAGTGTCTAAAATTTATTTTATATTCTTGCTGAAGGCCATATGATGAACAAGATTGGTGTATATGTGCATGTTTATTTTCTTTCCTGTGCTGACCTGTTTTGCAGTGTTGTTGCTTTTCTGGGCCACAGTTTCAGTGTCCTTTTTTTTTTTAAATTTTAATTTAATTTAATTTAATTTTTTTCAGTGTTCCAGAATTCACTGTTTATGCACCACACCCAGTGCTCCATTCGACATGTGCCCTCCATAATACCCACCACCAGGCTCACCACACCCCCCACCACCCCCTAAAACCCTCAGTTTCACCTACCCTATTGGGTGGGCGAAAACATTGACTTACTTCATAACCTGTCTCCTTTTTGGAGGTCACACTCAGAGGTCATTTGAGATAGAATGGGATTTTGAATCTCATTTTTGTCAGTTCTTTGCAATGTTTTCGTACCTCATCCCATGAAACAATTGGAAGCTGACGATTTTATATCCAGCATTCTAGATAAGGAGTAACTTGAGTGCTGTGCAGATAGGATATCTCAGCTGTTATGAGGAACTCTAGCTGTGACAAGGAGTCCAACTCTAAGTCATTGCTCTGAGAGGAAATACAAGCATTTATGGCACATTGCTGGTATTTTGTCCATTAAAAAAAAAAACTTGCAGAGATAATTAAATTTACATGCATTTTTAAGAACTTGATTTCATATTTGTTACTAAATCATCATTATTTTCACATTTGATCTTTGCAATAAGGAACTATTGAATGAAATTGGCCTCTAGGATTTTGATGATTATTTTTATGTAAGTATTTTTGAGATAACTTTGCATTTTCATAACTTATGATACAATTTAAGAGTAGAATGTTCTTCAAAGTCCAAATTCTTTGGTTGTTTCAAATTGTTGGTGTAAGGATGTGGGTGTGCTTTTTTTTTTAAAGTAGATTGCCATGTACTAATATTGAATTTTTATGGTAAGAGAATTTTTCATGATGGAATTTGAATGGAATTTTAAATAATCATAATTTTGCACATAGTTAAAGCACTTGCACTGTTGTTATTTCATTTGAGCTGTTTACAACCCCCTCAGGTAAGTAAAAGAGAACTTTTTATTTTAAAGAACTGATGCCTAAGGGCACAGGCAACACCCAGGTATTTTAAAGTAATTAAATTATAATTCTGACATGAATCTTTTAAAATTAACATGATAATTCTTCAGACTTTTAGAAACTTTAAATTTTAATAAAGGGGCTTTTACATTTCTTATTTCAATTCACAGTTATCCTTTTAACAAAATTTTCCCCCAGCTTTACTGAGTATAATTGATATATATAACATTGTGTAAGTTTAAGATGTGTAATGCCATAATTTATATTTGGTGAAATGATTGCCACAGTAGGGTTAGTTAACACATACGTTACCTTACACAATTACCCTGTGTGTATTTGTGTTTGTGTGTTGAGAAATATTTACTCTCTCAGCAACTTTCAAGTATAAAATACATAGTTGTTAACTATAATCACTATTCTGTAGATACTCAGACCTTATTCATCTTTTAACTGAACACTTGTAACCTTTAACCACCTTCAGCCATCTCCCTCTGGCATCCACCAAGTTACCCTATGTTTCTATGATCTCAGTATTTATTTTTAGATTCCAATTATAAATATGGTCTTTCTCTAACTTATTTCACTTAGTATAATTAACTTAAGTTTTGAGGTGCCTGGGTGGCTCAGTCGGTTGAGCCACTGACTCTTGGTTTAGGCTCAGATCATGATCTCAGGGTTCTGGGATAGAGCCCTCCATCGGGCTTCATGCTGAGCACAGTCTGCTTGAGATTCTCTCTCTTCCTCTCCTTCTGCCCTTCCCCCAACAAATAAATAAATAAATTTTTTAAAATACCCACTTAAGTTTTATCTAGTGGTCACAAATGACAAGATTTCCTTTATGACTGAATATTCCATTGTATGCATATATCACATTTTTAAAAAGATTTTATTCATTTATTTGACAGACAGAGATCACAAGCAGGCAGAGAGGAAGACAGACAGAGAGAGGAAGGGAAGCAGGCTCCCCGCTGAGTGGAAAGCCCTATGTGGGGCTCGATTCCAGGACCCTGGGATCATGACCCGAGCTGAAGGCAGAGGCTTTAACCCACTGAGCCACCCAGGCACCTCTATATCACATTTTTTAAAACCTATTCGTCAGTAGACACTCAGGTCATCTCTATGTCTTGGCTATTATAAATAATTCTGCAATGAACATGGAAGGGCAGATAGCCCTTTGATACAGAGTTTTCATTTCCTTCATCTACTTACCAAGAAGAAGGATTGCTGGTTGATAGACAGTTCAACTTTTAATTTTTTGAGAAAATTCCATCCTGTTTTCCATGGGGTCTGTACCAATTTACATCCTCATCATCCGAGCACGAGATTCCCTCGTGCTCTCTCCCTCTCCTCTTCACATCTTCACTAGCACTTGTTCTCTTGTCTTTTTGATGATAGCCATTCTAAAAAGTGTGAAGTAATATCTCATTATGGTTTTTATTTGTATTTTCCTGATACAAATTCTTTTGCAAGTATATATCCAGTTTCTCCAACACCATTTGCTGAAGAGACTATTTTTTCCCATTGAGTATTCTTGGCTTTCTTGTCAAGGATGAGCTTACCATATATGTGAGAGTTTATTTCTGAGCACTTGGTTCTGTTCCATTGGTCTATGTGTCTGTTTTTATGCCAGTATTATACTGTTTTAATCATATTAGCTTTGCAGTATAGGTTGAAATCAGGAAGTGTGATGCCTCCAGCTTTATTATTCTTATTTAAGATTGCTTTAACTATTCTAAGTCTTTTGTGGTTCCGTACAAATATTAGGATTGTTTGTTGCTTTATTTCTGTAAAAATACATTGGAATTTAGATAGGGAATGCATTAAATCTATGGATGGCTTTGGGTAATATAGACATGTAAATAATATTAATTCTTCTGATATGTGAATATGAGCTATCTTTCCATTTATTTATGTCTTCAGTTTCTCTCATCAATGTCTTATACTTTTCATTGTACAGATCTCTTATCTCCTCATTTAAATTTACTCATAACTATTTTATTGTTTTTGATGCTATTGTAAATGGGATTGTTTTCTTTATTTTGTTTTTAGAGTTCATTGTTTGTGTATAGAAATGCAACTGATTTTTGTATGTTTATTTTGTATCCTGCAACTTTACTGAATTTGTTTATTAGTCCTAACAGATTTTTGGCAGTCTTTCAGGGTTTTATATACATAAGATCATGTCATCTGTAAACAGAAATAATTTTACTTCTTTCATACCAATTTGGATATCTTTTATTTCTTTTTCTTGATTTTTCTGTCTAGGACTTTCAATACTATGCTGAACAGAAGCACTGAGAGTGGGTACCCTTGTCTTGTTCCTGATCTTAGAGGAAGTACTTTTAATCATTAACCATTGAGTATGATGTTAGCTATGGATTTGTCATATATAGCCTTTATTATATTGAAGTACAGTCCTTATATACCAAATTTGTCAAGAGTTCCTATCATGAAAGGATGTTAGATTTTCCCAAATGCTTTTTCTACATCTACTGAGATGATTTTTATCTTTCATTTTATTAATTTGAAGTATCACATTGATATATATATATAGTGAACCATCCCTATATCCCTGGGACAAATCCCACTTGCTCATGGTATATGATTTTTTTTTTGTAATGTGATGTTGAATTTGTTTTGCTAGTATTTTGTTGAGAATTCTGTATCTATATGTAACAGGGATATTAGCCTGTAATTTTCTTGCAGTATTCTTGTCTGACTTTGGTGTCTGGGTAATCCAGACCTTGTAAAATGAGTTTGAGAACATTCCTTTCTCTTCAACTTTTTAGAAAAGTCTGAGAAGGACTGATATTAATTTTTATTTAAATTTTGAAAATAAATAATTGTTTGGTAAAATTCATCAGTGAAAACACCTGGTTCTGGGTTTTTTGTTGTTGTTGTTGAAAAGTTTTTAAGAACTGATTCAATCTCCTTATTTGTTACTGGTCTGTTCATAGCTTGTAGTTCTTCATGAATCAGTCTTCCTAGATTGTATGTTTCTAAGAGTTTATTACTTTCTTCTAGGTTGTCTAATTTATTGGCATATGATTCTTCATCATAGTCACTTTGATCCTTTGTATTTCTGTGGAATCAGTTGCAATATCTCCTCTTTCATCTATAATTTTATTTACTTGAGTTTACTCTTTTTTTGGTTAGTCTAGCTAAAGATTTATCTTTAATCTTGTTTATCTTTTTAGAGGATGAACTCTGAATTTTGTTTTATTCTTTTATACTTTTTTCATTGCTTTTGTTTCTATTTCATTTATTTCTGCTCTGATCTTTATCCTTTCATTCTTTCTGCTATCTTTGGGCTTAGTTTGTTCTTTTCTTAGTTTCTTGAGATATAATGGTTGTTTATCTGAAATATTTCTTTTATCTTGATACATGTTTGTATCTATAAACTTTCCTCTCAGAACAGCTTTTGCTTCATCCCATAAGTTTTGATATATTGTTTCCGTTTCATTTGTCTTAATATTTTTTGTTTCCCTTTTTATTTCTTTTTTTAATCATTGATGGTTCAGGATTGTTTTATTTCCATGCATTTGTGCATTTTCCAGCTTTCTTACTGTTACTGATATCTAGTTTGATACCTTTGTGATCAGGAAAGACCCTTGATATAGTTTCTGTCTTCTTGAATTTTTTGAGACTTATTTTGTGGCCTAACATATGATCTATCCTAGAAAATATTCTGTGCATGCTTGAGGAGAATACGTATCTTGTTGCTGTTGGATAGAATGTTCTGTATGTCTTTCTGGTTCATTTGGTCTGTAATGTTGTTCAGAGCTACTGTTTCCTTATTGATATCTATCTAGATAATCTAGCCATTGTTGTGAGTGGGTTATTAAAGTCCCCGACTATTATTGTATTACATTTATTTCTTGTAGTTAATATTAATAGTTTCTTTATATATTAAGGTGCTCCAATGTTGCCTAAATGTTTACAATTATTATATCTTTGTGATTAATTTATGTAATTATTATTATATGATGACCTTTATCATTATATAATGACCTTGTTTGTCTTTTATGAGCATTTTTAGCTAAAAGTTCATAGGCAGATATTAATATTCCAGTATTTACATCTAAGGCAACAGACTCAAAGAGGTAAAGTGATTTGCCCAAGATCATACAGCCACTGAGGAATAATGGCTCTGTGCTGATGTGGTAACTGATAGCTGGCTTAACATTTAAAGCCACTGATTTTGTAGGGACCAGATTAATAGGAAGATCCCTAATGTAGAGAACAAGAAAATGTCCTATACTTATAAAAAATTGAAACTTATTCATATTTAGCCAGACACCAAATCATGGCTATATGAATGAATATGAATGAATGGTGATGAACTATGGTGTTATATTGATAATATATATGATATGAAGGTCTTGCTATTTTAAGTAGGTAGTTAAGTAATTAAGCCTATTGAAATGAATTTAGGATCCTGTCCCTTAAACAAGTAGCTCTGAAGTTCATGTCTGACATTAGACCTTATTTAACTATTTCTTTCTGTTAAGGAAAATCTAGGCATTCATGTATTTTCCTTCACCCTCTCCCCTTCCTCTTTGCCTCTACCTTTCTCCTTACTTTTCTTCTTCTCTCCTTCATTCCACTCCTTACTGCCCTTCCTCCCTACCTCTCTCAAATGCAAATGGCCATAGTAGTGGATTTACTAAATTATTACCTTGTCTCTATGTCAGCAATTAGTATATTGGTTTAATGTCAGAGAAAATAATATAATTTGATTCTGAGTGAGGGAATATTAGGATTGAGCTTACTGCAAAGGTACTTAGTATGTTCCATCCAGGGGTGCCTGGGTGGCTCAGTCTTTAAGCGTCTGCCTTTGGCTCAGGTCCTGGGAGGAGCCCCACATTGGGCTCCTTGCATATGGCTCCCCACATCAGGCTCCCTGTTCAGCGGGAAGCCCTCTTTCACTCCCCCTGCTTGTGTTCCCTCTCTTGCTATGTCTCTCTCTGTCAAATAAATAAATAAAATCTTTAAAAAAAAGTATGTTCCATCTAGAAATGAAAAATAGTGCAAAAGGGGCAAGGAGAATATTATATATCTTTGAAATGGAAATTTTTAGAGCGTTAATCTCTTATATTCTGAGCCAAATTAGCTGCCTTATCAATATCAGCTACATGGTCTCTCTCCCCTCCTTAGAAGGGTAAGATCGTCTTATACTCCTTAACCCCATGTCCAGGTTCCTCACCTGGGGCATGTGAACCACTTGTGTAAAAGGGAGTACGGAATTCTCTCAACTAGATGTATTGGCAGGATGCTCAGACTGCCAAAATCCCGAAGGTTTCCTTTTTTCCCCCATTTATTGGTATGCTTTTATCTCAGCCCATCTCTGGGTGACTTGGATTGGACAGTCTCAGGGTCTCAGAGAATAAGGTTAATCCTCTTATTTTCAATATTGTTGGTTTTTCCACCAGTCTCAGCTTTGGTGCTATCTATAGTAAATTGGAGAATCTAGAACTTTCCCAGCAGCTCACAGGGCTATGCTAGGTGTTCACTAGGATAGCCAGTTAGGCATCTCCCTTTAGGATACAAAAAAAAAAAAAAAATCCAGTACTCCCCTTGTGGCAGTGTCAGAAACCAGTTGTTGCTGGCCTCTCACAGTCTCTGAATACCTACGTTATGTCAGGGAAGTCATCCAATTTAATAAATAATATATTTCCTCATAGATAAAATAGGAATAATAATATCTACCACATCAGGTTGTTTGAGGATTAAATGAATTAATTAAGATAAAGGACATAGCACTTTGCTTGGTACATGGTGGACATCTAATGAGCAGTAACTTTGGTAATTAATTATTATTATTATTATAGCACTAATTTTATTATATTTAGAGATTCCTATACTACCACAGATTTGACCTAACTATGAGATCTTGTAAATCCAGCCAAAGAGAGACTTGAAATATTGCCCCTCTCAACTTTTGTAGATCTTATTCTAGCTCTTGCTTTTACATTATAAGTAAGTCTCATTATCTGTAGGGCTGTCTACTTACTCACAGAATGTCTCAGCCTACAGTATACAGTGCCTACAGTATAAAATGCAAATTAATTTCTTCTACTTCTGTCACAGGGAAAAGAATTAATAGCTAGCTTCAAAATCCAAAGAGGGAGATTTAAAAGCTCTTTGACACTGTACTTAGATGAAATGAAAGTATAGTCCACTTCAAAATATAATTCATTTGTGATTTTGCTAATATTTTAAATTGACCAGAGAAGAAAGTCATCACCTGCTGACCATCTAAAGTCTCTGCAATCAATGTAGTAAACACGTCTAAGAGTGTTTGAGAGTGTGTTGGCACTCTCTTAGAGAGAAGGTCTCTCTTCTTCCTCGAGAAAGTCACCATGCTTTAAGGAAATGAGGAAATAGTAATGTGCCTGTTGTTGTCTTATTGAATTCCAATTTGGATATTATATAAAACAACTTGCTTTTAGGTTATTGAATGAATAAAGGCTCTATTTTCTTTCAACAGCTTTATTTAAAATAATCCTTATTAAGGAGGTCAATGTAGATTGATAATTTAAACAAATTAAGGTATTGAATCTATATTTGCTATGGCACAGATTAATATATTTTGGATATAGTTTATGCTATGTACTCATCAATATTTTAGTGAGTATAGATATATGATTTTTAAGAACTTGGAGAGAAGTGTTCTTCCACTTCTAAAGTGAAAATTGATTGCACCTTAGAATATGTCATTAGAGTCAAAATAACTCATCACAAAGGAAGTAGTGATTGGATAGGATTCTGAGTTAATGTCTATAGTGGATGAGAGGTCATTTATTGGATACAGGTAGCTTTCTGGTTTTGATTCCTCAAGCTAACCAGACAGGTCACTTAGCTGTTTCAAGCTATGGTTTCTCATCTCTACTGTATTGCAATACCTTAAAGGTAATGAGATAATCAAGACAGAGAGCTTTGTGCCGTTCTTGTACTGGTATTTCCATAGGTAGCAGCTGTTATCTTTATACCATTATTGTTATCATTATCAATTTTACCTGGAATATTGTGCTCAATTAGAGTGATAACATTTTAAGTGGGATATTTAGCAGTCAGAATAAACAAAATATGAATGGTAGGTAAACCACGGAGTATGATGAACCAGTAGAATAAATTTATCAGTACATTTACCTTGAGGAACAGAAACCCAGGGAGAGTGGCAGTACTTGAATGGGATAGCTGTTTTCAGAAAATTACAGCATTTCCTATTAAGAGAGCAGTCTGCTCCAAGGGCAAAATGAGGTTAATGACAAAAGATGCCAAAAGGCAATTTTGGACTGAAATATTTTAAAAAAGGAAAGTTCATAGCAGTTAAACCTGATGAAAATCCTGCAGGTTGTTGAATGCTGAAAGACCATTTTCTGGGGAAAAGGGAATTTTTGCATTGGGCAAGTGATGGGATTATATGATTTCTAAGGAGCTCTGTGTTGATGGTTACTTGGCACCAGCAAAAATATGTAGGACTTTATTAAAGGACAATTAGGCGAACTTGGTTTCTGTGAAGATGCAGATCCCATATGCATATACATCAGGGAGCAGTGCTATTTAGGAAAAGATGAAAATCACATGCTGTCTAAGATTTTAAGTAGATGCTATGTGTGTTTTGCTGATGGTCTATTGTTATTTATTTAGCAATCTTTCTTTTCTCAGATTTCCTCACACACACAATGGTAGTGTGAGGATTAAGACTAAGAACCCCACATCTTCCTGCCTTTCTAAAAAATTTAGAACTCCCTTGAGGGTTTTGGTCTCATTAAGGCTTTAAGAGTCATCACAGCAGAAGAGAATGTATGTGTGCATATGTCTGTGTATGTGTGTGTGGGGGGAGAGATGTTAAAATCATGAAGCTACCAAGTATTTTAGGTGATCCTAGAATTATTCAAGTTGGAAAAAAATATTCCTGTGACTTTCCAGTGGGAGTTAGTCATAATTATTTATCTAGAGAAAATCAAAGAGCATTGCAAATGCTCTGTGGTGTTACTGCATGCAAATTTAATTTGCATCACTGTCCCATTTTGGTATTTTCTTGAATTGTATCTAGCAGTGTGGAAGTGGAGGATTTGTTTTCCCCTCCTTGCTGTGTGCTACTTGGTTGGAATGTGATCACTGCTTAATAATTATTATTTCTTTTTGACAATAAACAAATGCCATGATGTGTATTTAGAAACTCTGGCATCTTGTGAAGACATTATTTATAATCTTCTGTATCTGGACTTTAGGACTTCTGTTCTTTCAATTCTTTCATTATGAGAAAGTGAAAAATTGACTTAGATACAAAGGGTACACTTTAATGTAGAGTATGAAAAGTGAGAATATTGAACACTTTCCATCTAAAGCTTTTTGTTTCCCCCAAAGAGAAATCTTGATTTTATTCACATTTTAAATTTTCTCTTTCTGTAGTCTCTATTTTTGCCTTCCGGAATTCCCACGGATAGAACTAGGGTCTCTCACATTTATCAGCCCTGGCTCTGAAATAAAATTTGTAGATTTTTATCTTCCAGATTACTAATATTTATTTTATTCCAAAGAAATTATTATTAGTAGTATTCTATTTTGGCCATCCTTTTCTCAATTTCTAAGAACTCTTTCTCATTCTTTGATTACTCGTTTTTGATAGTCACTTGTTTTCTTATGGAATGTCCTTTTTATTTTAAGGACATCATTTTAAATTATTTTACAAGTTTTCTTGTGCTCTCTTCATCTTTCTAATTCCTTTTGTGATGATGTATATTTATTTATTGTGGCCCTACTTTTGTTATGCTGATGGTTTTCCTTGTAAGTCTGCCTATCTTGGCAGTCCATTCATATTTGTAAATAAAGAGCTAGTTTGACCAACAAGGTACTGATATAGGTTTTCCAAACTGATATGGGTTTCCTTAGCACTTTTACATGGCTGTTCTCATAGTCAGCCTCTTGCCTGAATTAGGAGAATGGAGGCAGGAGGAGAACAGGGCATGCTGAGCAGGCAGCTTCTCCCTTTAGGAGAGTGGGCTAAGATCATTCAGGGGGAACCAAGGCTCATCTGAGGCTTAAGCACCTTACATTATTTTACACTTTCATTCCTAGAAGGATCTGATGGAATAGCAACTTGTCTTTGTTTTGTTTTCCTCCCTCCACTTGTAGCAGTACCCAGGGCTGTTTGGGACTCTGTACTGATTCTCTCTTCAGCCCAGTATCTAAACTAGAAACTCAGGCACCCCTTGCTCTGTTTAAGGGACCTTTTTCCAGCATTATCTCAGGGGCAGTCACCACAGCCCGATGTGAGAAAATCAAGGGGACTTGTCTGTTGGTGGCATGGTGGCTTCTATGCTGAACTTCCCAAGTCTGCAAATTTTCTAAGGCAGAGGTTCTCAATTTTTCTGAACATGAGATTCCCTGAGGAGTTTTTAAAAATCCAAATAAACAGGCCACACTACCGACCTACTGAATCAGTCATTTTAAAGTTCTGCAGGTGATGACAATGAACAAAGTTGGAAGAGAGTCCTGTAAGGGCACAGTTCTCACACCTCAGCCAGCATGAGAATGTTCTGGAGAGCTTGCTAAATAAACACAGATTGCTATGTCCCATCCCTGGAATTTCTAACTAAAATGGGTCTGAGGCGAATCTCAGGATTGCGTTTTTCACATTTGCCAGCAATACTAACTCTGCAGGCGTAAAGACCACGCTACTCTGGGGCTTTAATGGAAAGATCACCCTCTCCTCGGCACTTGTCATGGAAAGCGTGTTCTTGTGGTTGTCTCTGTCTGCATGACCTCATCTACATTCTAACGTTTGTACATTTTTCAAAATTACCAGCCCATTGATGTAATACTTTCCTGTAATTTGTAGTGCTGTTATGGATTTTTACCATTCCTTCTCCTTACAGTTATTTCTATGAGATTGCAATAAGGCTGGAAAGGTAAATATGCAATCTTAAGCTGGAATTCTCTTTTTTCATGCACATATTCAATGTTTAACTACATATACAATTTTCAACCTCATTTTAAAAATTTAATAGCATATCACAAATATCCTAATTTCTGAAATCCTCTCATAATTTCTCGTGTCTGTCTAGTATTCCACCTGTGGCTGAATCATAATTTATTTAACCAGTTCCTAATTGTAGAATACAAAATAATTCTATTGTTCTATTTTAATAATGTTATAATTTTTTTTTTAAATTTTATTTATTTATTTGACAGAGAGAGATCACAGTAGACAGAGAGGCAGGCAGAGAGAGAGAGAGGGAAGCAGGCTCCCTGCTGAGCAGAGAGCCCTATGCGGGGCTGGATCCCAGGACCCTGAGATCATGACCTGAGCCAAAGGCAGCGGCTTAACCCACTGAGCCACCCAGCGCCCTATTTTAATAATGTTATAATTTGTTTGATTGAAGCTATTTATCATTAAATACAATCGTGATTTTATATATGTATATAATGATAAATAGCTTCAATCAAACAAGTTATAACATTATTAAAATAGGGCGCTAGGTGGCATATATAAATGGCTCTTCTGTATAATGCAATATGTCGTTAAACTTAATTAAAATTTAAAAAAAATTTAAAAACTAAAAATTTTGTTCCTTAGTCTCACTAGGCATATTTCATGTACTCACTAGCCACAGGTGATTACTTCCTGCCATACTGAACAGTGCAAGTATATAGAACATTTTCTTCATTTTTAAAAAAATTGTATTTATTTGACAGACAGAGATCACAAGTAGGCAGGGGGCGGGGGAAGCTGGCTCATGCGGGGCTTGATCCCAGGACCCTGAGATCATGACCCGAGCTGAAGGCAGAGGGTTAACCCACAGAGCCACCCAGGCGCCCCGAACATATTCTTCATTTCAAAAAGTCTGAGTAACAATAATATAAAAAGTAAATTTAAGGAAGTTGAATAACTACGTTATAGAAAATGTAAAATATAAAGTCTTTTAATATGGTTTTACATATATCCTGATTTCAAAAACACTTAATGTAAAAGGAAGCCAAAGGGCATTAGAAGTGAAGTACATCTTCTTAACAGAAAAGGAAACCATTATTCTATTGTTCCTAAGTGGGCAAACCGAAAGGAAGCACAATTCATAGTGTTATCAAATTAACATCTCCCAGTCTCACAGGTGAGAATCTGCTTGTTTTGTTCATTTCCCTCAAGGTACCATTAGGCCATCTCTGCCATGGTGTGCAAAGGGAAGAAGTTTATGAAGTGTGTATGCATACCTTAGTAAATGCTAGCCAAAAAGGTAGAATGTGGGTAGACCACGTTATCCTGGCAGTGATCAAGATTTCCACATGAATTAACGGGTAATTTTGGAATCTAGAGTTTTAGATACAGAAAATTCAGAGAGAATTTTTTTAGCAGTAGACTCAGCCCCTTATTAGCTTTTTGCCCTGTATACATTAATATAAATACTATGCCAAACCCAGGCAAATTAAACACAAAGGCTTCCACCCTCACCTGTATTAAGCTGACTTGTTAACTAAAGGAGCCCAGAGCTTAGGAGCTGCTCACCCTTCTGACCATGTTGTAAGCACAGGTATAAAGTTTAGGATGCATTGGCACAGGCTCAGCTTGCAACTCAAAAAACAGCAAGGATCATCTTCCCCTCCAATTTCCCCCAACTCCCTTCTCCTCTCCATCTCCCCATGTCCTCCGTGTTATTTCTTATGTTCCACAAATAAGTGAAACCATATGATAATTGACTCTCTCTGTTTGACTTATTTTACTCAGCATAATCTCTTCCAGTCTTGCCCATGTTGATACAAAAGTTGGGTATTCATCCTTTCTGATGGAGGCATAATGCTCCATAGTATATATGAACTATAACTTCTTTATCCAGTTGTCCGTGAAGAACATCTTAGTTCTTTTCAATTTGGCTACTGTGGCCATTGCTGCTATGAACACTGGGGTACAAATGGCCCTTCTTTTCACTACACCTGTATCTTTGGGGTTAATACCCAGTAGTGCAATTGCTGGGTCATAGGGAAGCTCTAGACTGTGGACTCTGAAAAACAAACAGGGTTTTGAAGGGGCAGGGGTGGGAGGTTGGGTGAGCCTGGTTGTGGGTATTATGGAGGGCACTTATTGCATGGAGCACTGGGCGTGGTGCATAAACAATGAATTCTGGAGCACTGAAAAGAAATTTAAAAAATAAATAAAAAGAAAAAAAGAAAAACAGCAAGGAGAAATTAAAAGGAAACCGATTCCCATATAGGTTCTTAAAGATGGAATGTTTTCTTAAAGACTAAATGAGCTCATAAGTCTCTGGGGACAAAGTGTTGGATGAGGCTCTGTTCAAAACCCTGCATTGTGTGTATTTAACTTTCTGAAATTGATGGCCACTTTCTTTTGTGTTTCTAATGTTCATCCCCCTCCCCCCCGCCCCGTTTTGAAATCTCCCATTAAAACTAAAAATGCAGTTTAGTTCCTCACTGTGTATTGTAAATTTTTCTAATGCAGATCTCATGGGGGAAGGATGGTGGATGTACAAACTTGTTTACTTGGTTCTCCTTTAGATCAGGAAAGGTGCCAGTAGTGCTGTCAGCAAAAATTGTCTCTTTTTGGCTGGGCTTCAACTTATACTTGGTCCTAATTAAGTGAAAATGCCACATTTGTGGCTTTCTTAGCACTTTTAGTGAAAGCTGGAGAGCACTTCATGAAACCTGATGTGAACATCATAAGCCAGAGGGATAAATACACCCACAGACCTTCCTTGAAGCATTTCCAGAACACTCGTGTTGTTTTGTTACACAGTTGCAGCCCAGTGAATTATAGCTCAGACTGACTTTTCTCAGTTCCTGAATCTAGCTCCCTGTGTTACCACTTGAAGATATTTTCCCTTCAGTAGGGTTTCAATACTGTTGATTTGTTTTTGCAAATCTAATACCTTTTTCTTCTTGATAGTTTCCAGAGCTTACCTTCTGTCCCTGCTCCCACCTCCACTATAGCCAGTACCATGATTACTATATTTATTGTTATCATGTTCAACATCATCAATAATAGCAACTATCATTTATTAAATGTTTACTTTGTATGACACATGGTGCTGTGTATGTACATACATGATCTCAGCTAAATACCTCATATGGCAGCTACTAATTTTTTTTTTCTTTACAAATGAGGATGTGGTGCCTTAGTGAGGTTGTGTAACTTATAAAAGGAGAAACAGGTTAGCAGGTGAATGTGTAGTTGGAGAAAACAGAATCCAGTGTAGCTAGTTTAAACAGAAGGAGACTTATTTGGCTTGCTGAATTCTAGGGAAGACTGAAGGAACAGACTCTAGACTGAGCCTTTATGTATAATTCCTACAATCACAACTGGGGCCTATACTGGCAAGGCAGTCATCATTCCTGCCAGAGTATTATGACTACCTTCTGAACTAAAGGACCACTGTCCTAGTTGCTAGACCAAGAGCACACTGCTTTTCACATCATCTGTACCAATAAAAGGTGTTAAATACTGAACATCTCTCTCGAGTTCTGAATTCAGGTCTCCAGCAAGTGCATCTGATTTTCAGAGCCTGGATCACATTTAGAACTATAGACAAAAGTGAGGAACGTAGTCAGACAATACTCATTATCGAGCAGAGTGGCCAAGGTGGGATGTGAACCCTGATCAGTCTGATTTTAGAGCCCATGTCTAACCATTGTACATATTGTTTCTTTGTTTATATCCTTAACATAAAATTAACATATTCCTGTTTGCATTATAAATAATTTATTTCTGAGAATTCTGTATTTGTTAAATCCTAACTGCTGAATTGTATGCTTTCAGTGGACTTTGTTATTTTCTTTGCCTGCCCATATATGAACACTAGATTTTAATAATCACCTACTTTATGAAATAGAGCGAACCTCTCATAACAGAAGCTGAAAAGCCTCACATTCTCTCAGCCTTACATGCAACTAGAACGTGGGTGCAAGAGCAGGGTTCTACCAATCCTATAACTTTGGATTGGAGTCCTGTGCCATGAAAACCAACGACTTTGGGAAAACCCAGCCTAAGAGAGGTAGGAGCCACGGCAGTGGATAAGTGGAAATGTTTAGGGGCACAAGTCGCTCTAAGAACTGCAGTGAGAACTGTAGTACTTCAACCTAGTGGATGTGCCTTGACCACTTCACTACAACTGTTCTGTCCTATGATTGTGGGCATTGTCCCTGACTTCATAGCTTCCACACCTGGATTTCTGGTCTATTGTAAGCTGTTCAATATTATTTCAATAAATGCCTGTTCTATTTAGTTTAACCCAAGTCACTTTATATTATCTGCAGCTAAGTATCCTGAATTCTATGTTTCTTGAAGGAAGGGTTATGTCTTATATTATCCTTTATCTCCTGTTTTGCTTTACAAATGACAGGTTAGTAGTGAAGAAATACTCAAAGTTCATTCTAGAACCAGGTCCCCCCTAAACAAAATAGTGCAATTAGGAATTCCCTAAATATAAGCCCCTCTGTTGGGATTTATCATGCTTGCTGCCCCAAAGCTGTTTGGCAAGTGATTTCAGTCTATTTGCATGAAAATACTAGAGACTTTATGTTAATTTTTCTGTGACCACAGTAGGTAGATAGAATTTATTTTATTTTATTTTTAATTTTTAATTTTAAAAATTTCTTTTTCAGTGAACCAGAATTCATTGTTTATGCACCACACCCAGTGCTCCATGCCATATGTGCCCTCCATAATACCCACCACCTGGCTCACCCAACTTCCCACCCCTCCGCCCCTTCAAAACCCTCAGATGGTTTCAGAGTCCATAGTCTCTCATGGTTCATCTCCCCTTCCAATTTCCCTCAACTCCCTTGTCCTCTCCATCTCCCCATGTCCTCCGTGTTATTTCTTATGCTCCATAAATAAGTGAAACCATATGATAATTGACTCTCTTTGCTTGACTTATTTCACTCAACATAATCTCTTCCAGTCCTGTCCATGTTGATACAAAAGTTGGGTATTCTTCATTTCTGATGGAGGCATAATACTCCCTAGTATATATGGACCACATATTCCTTATCCATTCGTCTGTTGAAGGGCATCTTGGTTCCTTCCACAATTTGGTGATTGTGGACATTGCTGCTATGAACATTGGGCTACAGATGGCCCTTCTTTTCACTACATCTTATCTTTGGGGTAAATACCCAGTAGTGCAATTGCAAGGTCATAGGGAAGCTCTATTTTTAAATTCTTTTTTTTTAAATATTTTATTTATTTATTTGACAGAGAGAGATCACAAGTAGGCAGAGAGGCAGGCGGAGAGAGAGGAAGGGAAGCAGGATCCCTGCTGAGCAGAGAGCCCGATGAGGGGCTCGATCCCAGGACCCTGAGATCATGACGTGAGCCGAAGGTGGAGGCTTTAACCCACTGAGCCACCCAGGCGCCCCTATTTTTAAATTCTTAAGGAATCTCCACACTGTTCTCCAGAGTAGCTGCACCAACTTGCATTCCCACCAACAGTGGAAGAGGGTTCCCCCTTCTCCACATCCTCTCCAACACACGTTTCCTGTCTTGCTAATTTTGGCCATTCTAACTGGTGTGAGGTGGTATCTCGATGTGGATAGAATTTATTGAGCACTTACTAAGTGCTAAGTGCCTTATATTCATTGTCCCATTTTATTCAATCAACCCCATGAGAATAGGAGATTAAGTAAAGGTCACACACTGGGGCGTAGTCCAGATTCAGTTCCTGCCAGATGTCCTCAGGGACCTTGCTTTGTCAATATACCACTTATTCTGAAAATATATAGGGAAATTGGGGTGCCTGGGTGGCTCAGTCAGTTGAGCCTCAGACTCATGTTTTCTGCTCAGGTCATAATCTCAGGGTCATGAGATCAAGGCCCACATGGGGCTCAGTCTCAGAGCACATGCACTTTCTTTCTCTAACTAAATAAACAAACAAGATTTTGAAAGAAATTATACAAGGAAAGATGATGTTGAAATCAAATAAACACTAATGGTGAAATGAGGTATTAAGTTTTTAAGCTATTTTAAGGTCAAAATTTGCCCTACTCCAGTTTAGTCCCCATAATCAAAGGAGTGTTTATACTCTGTTTGTATATACATATTAATCGTAATATCCATAAATGTGTCAAGAATTTCTTAAACCATTGCTAGTCAGTCACTTGTTTCTCTAGTTTTTTTTTTTTTTGGTAAGCAGAAAAAATAATTCATTATTTTTCTAAGATTTTATTTATTTGTGAGAGAGGGAGCATGAACAGATGAAGGAGGAGAGGGACAGGGAGAAGCAAAGGTGGGGCTTGAACCTGGGACCCTGGGATCATGACTGAGCCAAAGGCAGATGCTTAACCACTGTGCCACCCAGGCACCCCCTGGGGGGGGATTAAAGATTTACTTTTCACTAAGAGAAAGCTACTCATTGATAGATTAATTGACTCCAAATGGCCCTTTTTATCACCTTAAGAAATAAATATTTAGTATGGTTATACATTCTGAAGTATTTTTGTATTTAAACCCCTGACATAAAGTACTACTTGAGTCTAAACATAATCAAATTTACTGCCCAAATGTAAGCCTTGGTGGACAGAAATGGAGAATACATTAAGGATGATCTGGCCTTAAGTTGAATAATTGAGGCTGTTCTGATTACAATTGTATCAAAATGATGTATAAGGAGAAGACAGAGTACTGTAGATTACTTACATATGCCAAAAAAGTTATTTTAATATGTCTTTCCAATCCTATCTTCTCTTCTTAGTGCTTATGTAAATAAAGGTCATTGCTAATTGGCTACAGTTTTCTAGTTGTGAAGATATGTTAGCCCAGTGTTCCTTAAAGTTGAACTAAAAGACTCTTTTAGGATTTGAAGAAGTATATTCAGTGTAATACTACCTCTTGGAATGCCAGTTTTGTGGTGAACCCTTTACATTTATAATCATTTAATCTTCACCAACAGCCCCTTGTGTAAGTACAATGTCATCACTATTTTACAGCGTGGGGAGAATGAGGATTAAGTAACTTAAAACACACATTTGGAAGTGGGGAGAATAGACTTTTTTTTAATCCCTAAAGTCTAATTACAGAATGATAATTTAACCATGTTGGTGATGCTTATTCATTGAGTTAATAAAAACAATACAGGCTTAAGAACAGAACTTGAAACTGTAGCTCACAGTCAATTAAACACATATTTACTGATACCTTACTGGGTTTAGGAAACCATCAAAGGAATTGGGAGAAATTATGTAAAAAAGACTCATTCAAGAGCCAACAGAAGGATTTGTTATATAAGCCATGGGGGTTGGGGTTTCTCTTTTTAACCATCTCTCTCCTCTGGGAAATCTGAGACAATGAGAATGCTTTATCAGGTTTTCCAGAAAGAAGAAAACAGATAATCTGCCCTACTCTCTATTGCCAAGTAGGAGATGAGTGACATTCCTGGAGCAATGAGAAATCCTCAGTCCCTGTAATCACTCTGCTGTAACATTTTAAAGTCCCAGTGGGCTATAATGCAACTCCTGCACCCGGAGGAAGGGATGGAATGTATTTATACTCAGTGTGGTCCTCTGCATCCTAATAGGGCTAGTGTAAGCTTACTTTAGAATACCTGGTTTCTGACATTGTAAGCTTCTTAATTAACCATTATGTGCATCTATGACTCAAAAAGAAGACCAAAAATATATGAGAATAATTTCTGGAGCACAATATACCATATAGAAAACAATTATCTAAACTTTTTACTCAAACAAAGTAAATTTTTCCTCTTTTTGTCTTGGCTATGGAAAGCAGGAAGAGAGAATCAGAGATTAGAGGCTTCTTTCCTGGATCTTCACAAGTTTCCCAAAGAAGATGTATTAATGATTATTATATTCTTGTAAATAACATTGAGTTGATGAACTACCTCTTCATCACTGAAAGGAAGGTTTTGTAAGCGGGGAGAGCAGCCTTGGCTCTTCACACTAACCATTCTTTACCTAAAATCCAGAGAAAAAAGTCAGAGCCATCTATACCAAGAAAAAAAAATTTCAGTAGCCTCAGGGATTTCTACCTTGCTGTTCTCTTTGCCTACAATGCTTTTTCCTCTCTGCCTAGCTCACTCCTACTCATCCTTCAAATCTAGAGCTATAATTAATTTCTTAGCATTGCCTTTCTTAATTTCCCTTTCTCAAAGCACCTGTACTATTTCTTCATACTAGTTGTTAACAATTGTAAAATTTGTGGGTTTTATTCTCTTATAATTAATGTCTACCTTTCTTTCTTGCCTGTAAACTTCTCAAGATAAGTACAATGGCTGTTTTTCATCATTCCATCCACAGTGCTGAATGCAAAGCATTATAAAATTCAAAAGTATTTGTTGAATAATAAATGGATGAGTGGATGGTTGGATGAATAAGGAATACCCAGCCCTACCCATTTTTGTTTATCATATGCTACATTTAAGGAGCTCTTTTCAGTTTTACCATCAAACTCAGGCTAAACCTCTTCAAATTAAGAAGAATAACTGGAATGGAAAAATGAGACTACTGTGTTTCATTAGGCTAACTCCCAGAATGTAAAGGATAGCCAGCTATCAGCTGCCTCCTCAACCTTACTAAAAAAGAAGAATAAATAGCCCCTCAGTGGCTGATCACATGTTTTTTCTGTCTTTATGGTACTTTGGTGGATTGTATTAATTGATTTTGAAGGATAAACTAGTCTTACATTCCTGGGATAAATCTTACTGGGTCATGGTGCATTGTCATTTTATATGGTGTTAGTGTGATATTGTAAGACTTTGCTAAAGACAAGACAAAAGGGGAAATTTTTACTTTGAGTAAAAATTTTAGATAATAGTTTTCTATATGGTATATTGTGCTTCAGAACTTATTCTCATATATTTTCAGTCTTCTTTTTGATAAATGTTATGTCTTCAATATATAGAGAGCTGGTCAGATTTTCTTTCTTCTTGTGTTATTTTGGTAAGTTCTATTTCTCCATAAATGTTTCTATATCTTCTAAGCTGTTGAATTTTGGCACAAAGTTGTTCATAGTATCCTCTTATAATTCTTTTAATGCCTAAAACACCTGTAGTGATAATCCCCTTTTCAGTATTAATATTAGTGATTTGTTTCTTTCCTTTTTTTGGCTCAGTTTTGCTAGAGGTGTGTCAATTTTGATAGCATTTTCAAAATAATCTTTGGCTTTGCTAATTTCCTCTAGTGCCTATTTTGTACTTTATTGATTTATGTTCTTTATTATCTTCTTCCTTTGCTTCTTTTATACTTATCTTTTCTCTAGATTTTTTTAGATGGATCCTGGGGCTACTGAGTAAAAAACTTTTATCTACTCTAATATGAGGATTTAAAGATACAAGTTTCTCTCTCAGCCGTGACTTATTTGCTTTCCCAAAATTTTAATGTATTTTCATGGGCATTCTTTTTAAAATATTTTCTAACTTCTCTTGTGTGTTCCTCTTTGTCTTAAGAATTTCTTAAAATTGTGTTGTTTTACTTCCCACTGGAGGTTTTCTAGATATAGTATTATTAGTAATTTTTAAAGATTTATTTATTTATTTTGAGAGAAAGCGAGAGCATGGGCAAGTTGAGGGGAGGGACAAAAGGAGAGAGAAAATCTCAAGCAGACTCCTCACTGACCATGGAGCCCAATGAAGGCTCCATCCCACAATTCTGAAATTATGACCTCAGCTGAAATAAAGCATGAGATACTTAAACAACTGAGTCACCCAGGTGCCTCAGTATTATTAGTATTTTTTAATTCAGTCCTGTTGTGGTCAGAGAGTACCTTCTTTATAGTTTCTAACCTTTTAAAATTTATAGAGGGTTATCTATCATGGGTAAATATTCTGTACCTGATGGATATATTATTCTACAAGACAATTAGATCAAGATGGTTAATAATATTCTTTGTGTGTTCTTTGTCTTTACCAATTTATTTTCTAGCCCTGTCAAATCCTGGGAAAGGACTGTAAAGAAATTCCTGCTATATTTGTGTAATTTTTCTTTCATTCTGTAAATATTTGCCTCATGCATCTTAAGACTATTATTTATGGCATACATGTTGATAATTGATATGTCTTCCTGATTAATTTTCTCTTTTATTATGATGAATTCTTTATCTCTAGCATTTTTTATCTCAAAGCATTTTTTTATTAAAATAGCCATCTGGCATTATTATGCTTGCTTTTTACATGATTAATCTTTTTTTATCCACTTATTATCAATGTATCTATGCCTTTATATTTAAAGTAGGACTCTTGTAGGTCTCATATAATAGGGTTTTACTTCTTATACGCTTTGATAATCCCTGTTTTTCAATTGGATGAAAACGTTTAGACCAGAGGTTGGCAAACTATGACCCATAGGCCAAATCTAGCCTATGTCCATTTTTGTATGGCATATTGCTAAAAGTGTTTTTTTTTTAATATTTTTAAAGAGTTCTGAAAAGGAATATACTGAGAAACCTTAGGCATGGGTGGGTACTTGTGGTTGTACTATTGATTGACATTGAAAGTTGACCTCTTTTCACCCTTTCCTTCATTGGATACCCTATCCATACAGCTTAGAATTATATTACTTTCTAGAAAGTCACATTATCTTGTTATTTCATGTGGAGCTTCGGTCTACTTTAAAGTCATATATCTTTGATATCTTTTTTCATTAAAAAAAAAAAGGTCTCCCTGTGAAATTTCATCTTATTTACTTTAGTTCTTCCTGTGTCAGTCATTTCTACATCCCAAAACTTAAAAAATAAATTCCCTCCCAAAATTGTTGCTTATCTAAACTATTAGTAAAAAGCTTAAATAATATATAAAAGTAGCCCTGCTATATATGTATGTATGTATATATATATGTATATATATACTCATTAATAATTTGTTTTAAAGAGTTATCTAATTGGCTATAATTTATTTTTTTATTTTTTTAAAGATATTTATTTGAGAGACAGAGATCACAAGTAGGCAGAGAAGCAGGCAGAGAGAGAGAGGAGGAAGCAGGCTCCCTGCTAAGCAGAGAGCCCGATTCGGGGCTTGATCTCAGGACCCTGGGATCATGACCTGAGCCGAAGGCAGAGGCTTTAACCCACTGAGCCACCCAGGTGCCCCAAATTGGCTATAATTTAGATCCACTTTCTAATTTAGCTTACATTTCTCCTACCAATCAATATGGTTATCCACTGTTTGCCTCAAAAAAGGTGTTTTTAGAGGTGAAGCATAAAATATTAATAGCTAACATTTATTTAACACACTTTATAATAACCAGTGTTTTGAATTATTTATAAGAAACATTGGCTTTAATCCTGTAAAGTACTTTTAGAAAGCCCAGTTTCTAATAAGGGAACTGAGGCACAGAGAAGTTAAGCAACTTGCCCAAGGTTTCACAGAGTAGTGGAACCAGAATTTGAGTGAGACTATTTGGTTCCAAACCCTGAGCCATTAACAACCACTCTTCTCCCACAATGTTACTGAAAGAGTATTTCATGTGGGGTCAGAAGATCCAAGTCAGAGCCATGGACTAGTGCCAGACATCAAGTAAATTCTTCAGAGAGTGGGGGAGTTAAACCAGATTGTCACTAGGTGTTCTTTTAGTTCAAAATAGTATAATTATTCTTATTTACTTAGATACCTGACCATTTTCATAAGAAGAGGCAAGGATAATCATAAATACTGTCACACGGGCCTTTTATCAAGGTCCTAGATGAATATTCTTGTGTCAGAGTACATGACAGAACTAGAGTTTGAGCACTGCTCTGCTCTGTCTGCATGCAGAGTTTAACATTCTTGTTAAGAGTTGGCTTCGTGAGCACAAGACCTGGGCAGGAAAACAGGGCCCTATCATTATAGGGTTCTCATGCTTGGTATAATTCTCTGATGTTGTCCTGAAATTCATAATAAATTGTCAGCAAGAGACTTCTCATTTTAATTTTGTACCCCAGAAAATTATGTCACCAATTCTGTTTTAAATTTATCTGTAGTAGTCTTAAGCTGTTGCTTAATATGGCTTTTGATAGCAGAAGTTCAGTTGGCATGGGGGTCAGGGTTAGGAGATGCTCCCTAATATGGAAACATGATCTGTGATCCAGCCCCTACTGAGAGACAAGTAATAACCCATCAGTGAATGCTGAGTCTCTTGGTTTGATGATCCCTACTATTTCTTGCCTTTTGGATTCTAGAGGAGCAGAATTTTTCATTGTATCTTGTGAATATCTGCAGCCAAGTTCTGGGTATTAGTTATCTAATTGGAGAGATAATGAAACATATTTACATAGATCTCACACACACAAAGAGAGAGAAAGAAATATTTCTCAATGTGTATTCCTGGTTTTCTCTCTGAGCATGATTCCTATTGCTAATATTATGCATTATCTGTTGGCTATGATGTTGTTTCTTATGCCATATAGGAATTCAAAATTTATATTTTAAATAGAACAGGTTTTATTCTACCCTGTGAAGCTACTTCACATTTGACTTACTCCCACCACTCCACCCCAGGAGAATATCTCAATAATTAAAGAAACTAAATGAAAGTTGTTTTGCACAAAGAGTGTATAGCCTCCTAATGCTTCTTTGATATCACAGATTTTTAAAAATATGTCTTATTAAAGTGACCCATCATTCTCTCTGTCTTTCTCAAACACACACACACACACACACACACACACACACAAAAGAGGGCGTGGTTTGCCATTTTTAACATATGCTCCTGCCTTACAAAGTTAGTTGAAGCAAACCTGTCAAATGCCAAAGTGTAGAGTATGAAAATTTCAACAGAATGTCAGGAGAAATGGGAAAACTAGTGAATTTAAGAAAATCTGTCATAAAGATTGCATTGCATGTTTCTTTCTGCCTAACTTTAGATGACATATGGAAGGTTAAAAATATAACCTAATGATGTGTCTTTATGGGAAGAAGTTTATATAACCTAATTGCCACAAAACTGTCATTGCTGGTTAATTTATTAGAGTAATAAAAAGATGTTGTGCTTTTAGAACTTAGCTGGAATGAATTGTCTAACAACATTGATGGCCCATGAACCATAAATTTCTATTTTTGATACTTATTTGAAACCCGAGAAGATGCACATGTGGGTATACTCTTCTTAACCATTTTCCTTGGAGCACTGGTATGGATCCAAGAACATAGGTGAGTTAAGGACAGTGCTATGAGCCTCCTGTTATGGGAGAAGCTGAGGTGTAAAGGGTTGGGAGAAAGGAAATAGAGACTAATTTAAAGCCTGATCATTTATCTGGAGTATTACCCCTCAGATTCCACCCAAATTTTTAAATTTTTTTGAAGTAACTTTAGGTTCATAAATAAACTGGTAATGATAGTATAGTGAGTTCTCTCAGGTTTTCACCTAGCTTCCCCTAATGTTACCATTTTACATACCAGGATGCATTTCTCAAATCTAAAAAATTAACATTGGTAAAATCCTATTGAATAAACAAGTCTTCAATAAGATTTCATCAGGTTTTTTTTTTTCCATGGAGGGTCTTTTTCTGTTCAGGAATCTATTCCTGATGTTTTATTTAGTCATCATGCCTTGTTAGTCTCTTCACATGATGGTTTCCCAGATTTCCTTTTTGTTTCATAGTCTCAGCACTTTGAAAAGAACTGGTCAAATATTTTTAGACTGTCCCTCCATTTGGATTCATCTCATATTTCTCATGATTAAATGGGTCCACACAAATATTTAATCTACTTCCTTAAGAAACTACGTGAAATCCAGGAGAGCTGACTTGAAAGCAGGAAAGAACAGGGCTACCATGATCATATTTGACCCTGTAACGGCCAACATTATCAACTGGACTAGTCGTCTATTAATTGAAACATAGGTTGCAAGTTTACCATAATGGAAACTTATTTCGCAAAAGAAGATAATGCCAATAATATGTCCCAGGTACTGTGCTTTATATACATTGCCTAATTTTATTGTCAAAACAGCCTATGATTTAGGTGTTAGTATGATTATTACTATTATACATTGTCATCATCATCATCATCATCTTGGAATTGAGGAAATTTAAGCTCAGGGAAAGTTAAGTTCCCAGAAGCCCAACTCATACTGTGTGTGGAATGAATCCTTAAGCTCATGTCTTTCCGATTCCAAAGTCCATGCTACTTATTCATTAAGCAATAAAAATGTAGGTCTTCTGTAATTTGTTGCTCCTTCTCTTAGAAAAGCCCATGTAAAATTTATAGTAGAGGTGTATTCCAGGGGTTTTTAATTGCGTTATCCCAGATATTGATCCTATATTGATGAAAATTTCTATGAAACAGTTCCCTTCGTAGATACTGATCAAAACATAATCTAAAACAATTCCTTAATCCTCTGTCTTCCTCTGTCTCTCTCTTCCTTTGTCTCTCTGGTTCTCTCATCTCTGTTACTCTCTCTACATACAACACACACACATGCACAGAGGTGCACATTATAGTTGTGTGTGTGTGTAAATACTTATCTATAATCTGTCTGTAAATGCATACTGAATATGAGATCTATTAAAAATCATGCTTTCAAAACAAATATCATTAATTGGTGAAATTTCTTTTGCTTCAGTGTCAAGATGATATTAGTCAAAGACAACATTTTTCCACACTTTTAACATGAGTCAGTAGAAATAAGGAATTTTAGAAGTATATTTTAGAAGTTTAATTATCTACAATTTTGACATGGTGCCTCCTACTAATTTGGATGATCTGGATGGTTACAAACTATTAAACTAAAACCACTAATGGTTTGTGTTTTAATTAGGATGCATCACATTCTCGCATTGTTCCCATTGTCTATAGAGTGCACTGAATTGAGAGTTACATATTATCTAGTTCAACAATTCCATTTTACAAATAAGTAATCAATATTTTTAAGGTCATTAATCTGGTTAATGACAGAATCATGGCTAGAATGTCTGGGTCATAAGTTCCTTCCTCCTTGATAGTCTGTGATTCTGAGAAAACAAATTGAGCTAAGAATTGATTAAAATAAGATTTTCTAATTATTTTTATTTCACACATGTGATTATAAGAGAAGAATTGTCTAAGACCTATAGTATGTTTTGTGGGTATTATTTGTGATTTTATTTCTATTTTTACCAAAATTAAAGCAAAACTATATATTCTTGATCAGAGTGATTAATCAATGTGTTGCCATTGAAGACAGATTGGAATTTAAGGGTGAAGAGATTTGATGATACATTAACCAGTAGTAAAAATATATTTAAAAATCTAGCCACTATCTGATTTTATGGAGGATGTTGCATAGCCTAAGAATGATTAAATGCATAATGGCCAATATATCTCATGTTATCTATCTTCTACAGTTAAATTAATAAAAAATGTGTGCCAATAAAAAGTGGTTTGTATAATAAAAAGCCAGCATCACAAGCAAATTATACCTCTCAGTTTGAAAAATGCTGATAGACTATAGATAATAAATTTGTGGAATAATGAATCTTTAAGTGGTTATTTTTAATATATCAATGGACTAATTTCCATAGCTTTCATCTATTGACATAATTGATGAATGGTATCTTGAAAATCTTTTCAACTGATCTTTCAGAAATGCTTTTTTACAAGTTGGAATCAAAGGGAAAGCAACTCATCTATGTGACATCTCTAGATACTTTGAGTACCTCATAAAATCACTTTAGAGGAATTTAAATTTTAAATCTTTTCACAGATTCTTAGAATTATGGCCAGCATATTTGCACCTAGTGGAATAAGAACAACTTTAAGTTGAAAGATGCATATATTTAGTTTGTGATCCCAAATCATAGTTCAGTTTTCTGTGTTCTGACAAACCTACATTTTGAACTTTGTCTTTCAAATCCTGCTATTGGCATTCTGTGCCAATTTTATGAGGTTTAGTTGAATTTAAATCCTTAAAGCTGTTAGGATTTGTGTATTAATATCTCACTAGATTTAATTATGTATGGTTCATTATTTTTAAAAAAACATAGGATTTGAAAATCTCTAGATGTGTTAAATCTTTAGTAGCTTAACTATTAATTTAAACTAATAGTTTCTTGTATAATGTTTCATTTGATTTTATACTAATTTTAGGGTTAAGTATTTTTAGTTATATAGTTCTTTCCTAAAGAAAAATAGTTGACATGAAAGATGAGGTTGTTCACATCACATGGGATTTATTACCTATTTCAACAAGAAAAGAGAAAAATATGAGTAGTTATTGACATTAGGTAATATATGGATTCTGTGTGGTATAGATACTCTACAGTTTCCACACAGCTAATTTGTATGAATTATTTTAATACATATGTTCTTTGATTCTATGAAATCTCTCAGGGGACTGGTTTGACAGGAAGTTAATATATTTTTAAAGATTTTATTTATTTATTTGACAAAGAGACAGAGAAATCGCAGGAACACAAGCAGGGAGAGTGGGAGAGGGAAAGCAGACTTCCTGCTGAGCACGGAGCCTGATGTGGAGCTTGATTCCAGGACGCTGTGATCAAGACCTGAGCTGAAGGCAGACGCTTAATGACCGAGCCACCCAGGTGCCCTGAAAATTAGTATTTTGACATAATCTTAGAAGAGTTTCAGTTTCCTTTGAAAACCTCAAGGGATATATTCTCAATAGAGTGACCAGGATACATCAGGCTGGAAAATGCTTTGAGTGAGGATAACCTCTTGGGTCTCCAGGAGATTTTGTGGTATTAGTACTTCACCTGACTTAGGTGTCAGGACACAGGAGGCCCCAGGTTGGGATGAACAAAGCTGTTATACCAACAATTCCAACATCATTAACATACACGGCTAGAAGTCCCGTCTGCATTTATGTGCCTTCAATAATTCACAAAGCTAAGGACAGAGAAAGCATGGCAGCCTAAGGTAGTGAATACCACAGGATTAGAAAATGGACTTTTCATTTATTTTAATTACAAATAACACATTTGAATTTGATTATGATATATAAATATGAACATACAAAGTAAGGCATAAAATTTCTTTATCATCCCTTATACTTTCTAGAGATAACCAGGGCTAATAGATTGTGTAGCCAGAACTGTTTTCTATGAATACTGTTTTGTATCCACACCCTCAGTACTCTACGCATTATGGATATCCTTCAATGCCAATATTAATAGGTATCACTCAATTTTTTTCAACACTTGCCTAGTATTGCATTATATATATGTGCCATAATTTTTTTTAAGATTTTATTTTTTTATTTGAGAAAGAGAGGGACAGAGATAGTGAGAGAGGGGAGGAGAGGGAGAAGTAGGATTCCCGCTGAGCTGGGAGCCAGCCTCACAGCCCCAGGGGTCCATCCCAAGACCTTGGAATCATGACCTGAACTAAAGGCAGATGTTTAACTGACTGAGCCACCCGAGATGCCCCCAGATGTGCCATAAATTGTTTAATCATTACCTTATTAATGAACCTTTAGGTCTTCTCTGAGTTTTCCACTATCATGTACAATGAAAGCAATGAAAAGCACTGTTTATCTGTCTTTGTACTCTTGTATTCCATAGGATATTGGATTAATAGGACTGGAGGTGTTGGTTGAAAGGGAAATTTCCACTTAAAATATTTACAAATAAATTGCAAACAGTATATTTTGTCAATATTTAACATTTTTTTTGTAGTCTGATTGATAAAGACTTTTCTCTAATTAGCCTGCATTTTTCTGTGACCACTAGTCAATTTTGCGTGTTTTCAAATATTTATCGGACTTTGATATTTTTCTTCTATCAATTTTTGGCTAGTATTATGCTATTTTTTCTTCTTTTCAAAATGTTTTATTCTTTGTATTTGGAAAACGGTGACCCTTTGTTTCACATTTATACTCAATTCACCATTTGTCTTTTCATTTAATTTATGGTGAATTTCATCATAGAGAATTTGAATTTTTTATTTGGTCTAATCAGTTGGTCTTTTGTTTTCTTGCCTTTGGGTATTGTTTCCATCTTATGATATTTTGTTACCCCAGAGTAATAAACGTGTTCTGATATAATCTTATATATTCTTTCAATGAACTGATGTAACCCTGTATCTCCATCACAAATTGAGATCCTTAAATTCTTTGACAGAATTATAAATGCTGGTCAGCTTCCTAGGATGCATAAAGTATAGGTATGGTATGCCTGGGTGGTTCAGTCTGTTAAGCACCTGACTTCAGCTCAGATCATGATCCAAGGGTCCTATGGATTCCCAGTTAGAAGAATGGAAGGAGTTAGCAGTCCAAATTTTGCGAAAGTGTACTATATAGGGGTGTCTACTTCATATTTTAGTTTCTTGACAATCTTCACTGTAATTGCATAATATTAAAAATTATTAAAGTTTTTCCTGTGGCATTAAATCACAATAAGGTCCTTTTAGGCTGGGAGATTTTAGGGGGAAATCATATTGCTCTTTAAATGTTAGCAGAGATCACAAGCTTAAATAAATCTGAGGGCCACTTAGGTTAAGTATAAACCTCAGATAAGTGAAAATAATGATTGGGTAGGTCCATAATATCAAACCACAGATTTTTTTTTTCTAGTGGTTATTTTAGAAGAAGAATTTGAACGTGAAGGGAAAGCAGTTTGAGCTGGGAGTGCTCTGGAAGTATCCAGTGAAATACAGGGAGCCACTCAACTTCTGAATATGTATTTCTACATCTTCCATCCCAACACACACACACACACACACACACACACACACACACACACACACAATAGGTGTTACCACAATAGGTAACAGCTATTAAAAGCCAATTATGTCACAAGTACTGTTCTAGATTCTCTCCTTGATTATCTCACTTGATCCTTTAATAAGTGTATGAATTAGGGATTATTCTTTCCCTTGTTTTGGGGGTAAGGAAATGGGGGTGTAGACAAGGTCAATCACTTAATGTTAATCATCGCAGTAGGAGTGTAGAAGTGAGGGAGGCAGTTTGGGCACTGGCATTTTGATTCTTGAGCAAGACTGTCACATACCTCCTCACAATGTCACTCCAAAAAGAAAAAATAAATAATTAAAAATGACATAGGGAACATTTGTGTAGCACATCATATTTTGCAAGAAAATTTCACAATATTAACACATTTAATTATCCCAGCCATCTGCTAAATTCCCCAAGGCTAATAATCCTGGTTCTATAGATGGGAACTGAGGCACAGAATTTTTAAACAAGTTGTCAAAGGCCACACAAAATTTAATCCCAGACCTCAGGGGAAAAAACAAAAAACACAGGTTTGGATCTTTCTAGGGTGATAATTCTACTCTCTCCACCAATAACAACATCAAACACCACAATGGAATATCATGTTTACATATACCAAGACTGGGTGCCTGGGTGGCTCAGTGGGTTAAGCCTCTGTCTTCAGCTCAGGTCATGATCTCGGGGTCCTGGGATCGAGCCCCACATCGGGCTCTCTGCTTGGTGAGGAGCCTGCTTCCCCCTCTCTCTCTGCCTGCCTCTCTGCCTGCTTGTGATCTCTCTCTCTCTGTCAAATAAATAAAATTTTAAAAAATTATTTAAAATATACCAAGGCTTTAAATAAACGTAGCAATAGAAACATCAGCGCAACAATGTACTTATAATTTAAAGAGTTTTCTAAAGTGTCTTTAGACTCACCTGTTACCTTAGAGTGCCTCTGCCTTTTATTGGAAGAGCCATAACTTACTTTATTTGAAAAACATGCATAGCAAAGAATGTGCTGCAAGCTTATCCCAGATTTGACAGAAAGAACGTTTCAAATTGAAGAATAGAGACCCCTCTAACTGCCACATGCTCTTCCATTCCCCCTGTGTTGCTCTTCAAACTGGCTGACTCCTTTCCTCCTTATTGTTCTTCATATGCTTTTTTCCCCCCTCCTTCTGGGATATACTTCCATTGCTAACTCTCCCAGCTTCACCCGACTAATTCCTACCCACTTTTTTTGGCGTTTTCTCTCGCCAAGGGAATTAACTAAGCCCCTTATTATTAAAGGTTTTAGTACCAGATACTTTATGTCACGACATAGCTCTTCTCACAGTGCATAGTGATATATTTACTCTGGTGCTCGTTTGTTCAGTGTCTGTTTCCCATTATTCTCCACTAGGGCAGGGACCATGTTTATATCACTCAGTATTCTGTATCCAGTGGTTAGGACAGAGCATTGCGCAGAGCAAACAATCAGGTGATGTTTATTGACTTAATAAAATAAAAAAACTTTCCTTTCAAATCGTGTGGGTATAGGGATTCTCAAATAACTGAATACTAACAAGCTAAGATCAATTTCCCTATCTCCTATTTTAATAGCCACCACGAATTTTTTTTCTCTCCACCTAAAAAGGAAACAACCTTGAAGTACTAAAGAAAATGTAAAATGACTATTTCAAGCATCAATAACCAAGACTGTTTCTGTTACTTTCATAAAGAATTTTCCAAATGAGAGGGCCTCTCTCCACATCATCACTATTGAGAAAGAAATGAGGAAAGAAAAGTTTGCTGGAAAAAGTTATTTACAGAAAAGTGTTCATGAGAGATTTTGCTTTAAAGACTTCAAAAATGACTGATGTACTAGAATTCAGTTGGGAGTATGTGCAGAGTATGTAGAGATGCAGATACAGTTGGCAGATATTTGCCTCTGGAGTGGAAGAGAATATTCACGGAGACTTTTTGATGGGGATTCTTAGCTCAAGAAAGACAAGAGGAAATCAGAGACCTGGAACTTCCTGGAAAAGGTCACAGATTCTCAACAGGAAGACTCCAGCTGTGTCTGAGGATTGCTCATTTTCTAGTTAACTTAATGGGTGTCTAGACTGTGGTCCTGGGGAAGATCATGCAAAGGGGCAATAGGTTAACTACCATTTTGAGAGTACAAAGTCAGAAACACAGCTTAGAGAATGAAAGAAGAGAAGTCACAGTAAATGTAAAACGGTATAATCCCACTTTATCTTACTTACTGCCCCGAACAGTGTTCATCAAGAGACAATCTTCTTCCCAGCTCTCAGAATGGGGATATTGGGTAGAATGCAAATGGTGAATATAATCCTGGTGAGGCCTGCTTTGTAGTAATTATTGGATAAATATTTGGAGTTGAATTAAGAAAACTCTACTGCCACCTGTCCCTGGACTTTGGCACAGTTATCCTCAGTAATGCCAACTGTCCCATGAACCAAAGCTGCATTCCAGCTAAGGGCTTATTTCAAGCTGAGATCAACTCTTTTTTTTTTTTTTAAGATTTTACTTATTTGACAGAGAGAGTGAGTGAGCACAAATAGGGGGAGCAGCAGGCAGAGAGAAAGGGAGAAGCAGGCTCCTTGATGAGCAGGGAACCCAAGGCGGAGCTCAATCCCAGGACCCTGGGATCATGACTTGAACCAAAGGCAGACACTCAACTGACTGAGCCACCAAGGCACCCTTAGATCGGAGGTCATCTCTTAACCATATCAAAACCATGGGCTTATATTACTAGCACATGATGGGTGCTAGTATTAAATAGGTATTGGATGAATGAGTGGATGGATGGAGAATAAATGAATGAAGGTGAACACTATAGTTAAAACTTCTCTTGTGGTAACTGTAGTGGAGGTAACTTGTGGAGGGCAAACTCTCCACTTTTCTAAGAAGTCTTAACCTAATCATATCGAAAACAAACTGAGAAGCATGTTCCCCTCTTCTACATACCCAATTACACATCACTATATAACAGATGAAAACTCCAGACACCCATTTATACTTCATAGTTAAAAATAATGAAATGTATAGAAAAAAGATGTCTCTAAGAATACATTCTTAATTTTACATTTATACCAGTTTTACAGTTGTATTAACAATTAAACTACTTCATCTCTCTAATTATCTAGTTGACCACACCTTTTTCTAAGGGAGGGTTTCTTGTATTTGGAAAAACTGACCCTTATTAGAATTTTAGAATTACTACCATAAATCATCTCCTCAGAAAAAGGCATGTATATCTTTAACAAATTTTTTCTTGTAACCTAAGAACTTTTGCTAAGCCCTTGAAGGCTCCTATGTACCCCAGGTTAAGAAGCTTTATTATAAGGGACAAACCTTAACAGTGATTCCATATTTGATATTATTACATATTACTGTTGTTATATATTATCACTATAAATATATTCATAATACTATAACATATTGCTAATATATTGATGTTATGTTTATATGACATGGTACTTACTTCAAAATGCTCTGTGTTGAGGGTTGGGTATAGGTTAGCACTGTCCAATAAGAAGTTCTGTGATGATGGAAGTGTTTAACTGTTTTGTAGAGGGTTGTAGTATCCAGGGATAGTCACTTGCCACATGTGGCCATTGATCCCTTGAAATGTGACTAGTGCACATGAGGATCTGAACTTTCGTGTATTTTTTAACCTTAATGAATTAACAAGTGCAAGTGTTATTGTGCTGGACAGTACAGGAACAGATCAACATAGTTGGACATCCAGTGATGACACTTAAAGCTGAGTGATGGGGATATGACTATTATTTAAACCATTTTCTTGATTATATGTTTGGAATGGTATAGTAAGCCATAGTAAGCCAGTCACAGAAGGACAAGTACTGTATGATTCCCCTTATACAGGGTATCTGAAATAGTAGAGGTCACAGAAGCAGAGAGAATGGTGGTTGCCAGAAGTTGTGGGTTGGGGAAAATGGAGTTGATGTTCAACAGGTAAAATGTTTCAGTTTTATAAGATGAATAAATTCCAGAATTCTGCTTTGTAACATTGTGCCTACAATTAACAGTACTGCCTGGTACACTTGAAAATGTCTTAAAAGGATAGATCTCATGTTAAATCATCTTACTACTATAAGGAAGCAAAAAATAGTACAAATTTTCTAAAATTGAAGAAAAAAAGAAAAACACTTGAATAGACAAAGAAAGAAAAAATGAAGTTTTTAAAACTTAATTCTTTTGATGTCCATTCAGAGTTCTCTTTGAAGGATGAGAAGATGTCTGTTGGATCTTGGCAGCCTTTTCTCAGGAGAGGTTGCCAGGAGACTGGCACAAGGGGATGCATGGCAAGACTGGAAGGCTCTGGGTATCCACAGAGCTGCTTGAGTGAAGAATGGAACCTTGGCCTGTCAGACTGAAGAATAGACCTTTATGACTAGATTGTAGACTAGATTGTAGGGTGAGATGAACAAGTGATTTAAAATTAAGCCATGAGGCTACCATCCTATTATGTGTAAGAGACAGAAACATAACATGTCATAGAAGCCAGAAGATTCTGAAACAATGGGTGGAATTTAGGTCCTTGGGAGATGAGTCATGTGACAATAACTCTGAGAAGGAGCGAGACCAGAGTGCAAGGTGAAGGAGGATAATATTCATTTGCCCAGAAAAGAAAGAGAGCAACTGAGAATAAGCAGAAGTACAATTGCTATGGAATCAATCACTTAGAAGACTAAAGACTATGACCCAGATAGCGGATTGTGAAAGTTCTATGATCAGTGGACACAATGGAGATTAATATATTTGCTTTGTGCTGGGAGACAGGAACCTTCAATTTTATACACCCTCAGTCTGAGTATCTAAGTAATTTGTGGAAATCTCTGATGAAATACTTCCTTATGCCAACAACCTACTGTCCAGCTTTTTCAGGCTCGCTGCAGAGGATAGAGCTCTTCCTGGCAGTGAGGGGATCTGAGCCAGCCACCCTGACATTTGCTCTCATCTGCCACTTGAAGTTTCTTATTCCCCCTGCTCCTTCTTCTCTGTCCCATCTTTTCAATGTCTTGGGTCAAGAATAGGCAAAAGAAATACTTGTTAAAACTTGCATAGCAAGGCTTAGATTAGATTGACTAAGCAGCACTTCACTTTAACCATGGCAATGTCAAAAGGGAAATGAACAGGAAGCCTAACAGGCAGCCAGATAATATGTTACTAATAATATTAAAGATATTAAAATGTATTGAAAATATACTGCATATCCAATACTGGACTTTTGTTTATAAATATTAGTTGATCCATACCCCAGATAAATAAAATAGATATTATTCATATTTAATACAAAAGAAAACTGAAGTAGTTTTTGGCCTAACTTGCAAAGCTAAAGCTATTGAAATCAGACTGAATGTGAATCTGAGTTTGACTACTCCAAAGCTCATGTGCTTTACCACTTCAGGGTATTTTCTTATTTCACATTTAGCTTGGAAACTTCTAGAGGGCATTGCCTAACCTGTTTCCTGACTTGCCTCCAAGTGTCAGGGGACGTGTTTTGTTTTGCTTTGTTTTCCTTTTGTAAAGAGCACAGTGAGTAACCACTCACCCCCCTTCAGAATGAAGCCTATCCTCTCCCACAGAGATGCAGCCTCATCCTAAGACCTCAGCCAGTCCACCATCTCTTCATGTAATAGATGGATCATTCATCCAAATCACCTGTAAACTCTCCCTTTCTGCCCTACTCCCCGATCCTGGGTATCACTCTTGCCTTATGTCCAAAGGAGGGCACAAGGTCATTTCATATCCTTTTCTTCATCCTAATTCTTAAATGATGGTAATGCTGCTGTGGTAGTACTGTTGGTGGTGGTGGCTTCCATTTATTGAGTACCTCAAATATCCCAGGAGCTATACTTAGTGCTTGACACATTGACAATAGACAAAAGAGTAGATAATGTGATCTCCATTTTATAGTTGTAAAAACTGAGGCTCTAAGAATTTAAGTGATCACCTGAGGTCACTCAAACTGATAAATGCAAATGCTGGGATTTCAGCATTGCCTGCGTCCAATGCCCACAATTCTTTTACTGAAAAAAGGTTAAAGGGGAAATAATATTTGTGGGGAGGGTTGAAGGACCCCCAAAATCTGCCACTTGGGTAACAGCATTTATCTTTCAATAGCTTCTCTTGTTCTGAAGTTTTGTGGTAGGGCCTTTGAAGTCAGGTAAAGATCTGTTTATTTTAGAATACATTGAATTTTTATATCTTCTCTCTGATCCCCTCATACTCACCCTTAGACTCAATAAAGTGCATTCCTTTTTCCCCTTGTAAAATCAGGAGAACAATTGATCTCTTGTCACATCGTGTTGTATCAAGACACAGCCATTTTATTTCCACCTCATTATAGTTTTGTCATTCTGGTTCCATGTGATAAGTATGTATTCACCCTCAGGTTTATAACATTGTGTTGTCAAAAGTTTCTGCATTCCCTAAAGCTTGATTTAATTCAGCTCTAGCCACTCTGTTTTCTAATTTTCAAAAGTCAGAATCCTTTTTCACAAGAGCATTGCATGTCCTGAACAGAAGGGTTACTGACTCAGCATTGCTCTTGAAACTTTGCACAGGAAGCTAATTCCCCCCGACAGTCGCAATGCAGCTCAGTTCTTAACTCCCAAAGTCAGAAATTGTTACTAGCAAATGTAATTGGTAAAAAGCTGGTACACCGAGGTTCTAAATAGAATTTGAAGAACATTTGAGCATGTCATTAAGAAAAAGAAAGAGAAAGGAATTTTTAAAGTGCAGAATTTTGATAAGCTACCGTGAAAGTGATCTGGCGTGTCATAAAATAATAAAGCTACTTTCCATTGCCCAGGTGATAGTTTATACCCTCAGTGGTAAAATAAATTCCTAAAGAGGTATAATTTTGTGGAAAGTTTGGGGGTTTTGTTTGCTTGTCTGTTTTTTTATTATAGAGTTGCAAAATAAGGCAGATCCAATTCCAATAATAATAGACTCTATTTCAGAGGGTATATTTGATAATGTGTGGTTATCAGAGCACTTGCATCAAACTAATTTGGGATGTTTGCTTAAAATGTAGACTTCTGTTAATAATCTTGGTGAGCATTGAGTATTATTCAGAATATGTTGTATGCCTGAAACTAATATAATGTTGCATTTCACTTAATCTTTAGTAATAAATAAATAAAAATAGACTTCTAGATTCAAGCTTAATGAATCAGATTCTATAGACATATAACCCCAACCAAAACATTTAAGGACAGAAAAGTCATTGAGAGGGTAATTAAATGAGATCAGCTAGATTAGTGAGATCGTAGATTAGCAGGTAGTAAGCTCTCAATATTTCTTATCTATTACTGTAGTTAATTGCATCCTCTGCCTTCCACTTGCACCTTGTCCCTTTCCTCCTTCAGGCTTCTTTCAGTATTTTTCATTTTGCTCTCTAGAAAGAATGCATTCATCACTTTCACACTGTGGCACAAACAACTGACAATGATTTCAAAAGTTTTCCCTCCAAGGAGCAGCATATACAATTTAACATATATTAAACCCTAAGCTTCATTTCAACCAAAGGAGTGAAATGCTAACAGTACAGTTTGAGTGGAGTCAGGGACCAGAGATAATTGGAAGTGGTAGGCAGGGAAGTCTTATTTTAATGGGTATTAGAAGTAATGTATGAAAATATGTTCTGTGGTCAGAGAGTGTTGACTCATCACCCAAAATATTTGAGCACCTGGAAAGTGAGAACCAATGTAACAGGAATGGAATGAAATTTGAGAACGTGTTATTTGAAATATTTTAATGGAGCTCATCTTGTAGGTATATTGCTCTTTGATGGATGAGTATTTTTCTTTTTGGCTTAAATATTTGCAGTATTTACAAATACAAGCACATGTCTGAGGGGGCAAAAAGGACAAAATCTTTAAAACTCAGGAAGTTCAAACACACACACATGCACACACACACACACATGCACACATGCAGACACACCCCACAAACCCTGCAGTATTATTCTGGGACCATTATGGACATATGTGTGAAGCTCCTTCTAAGTTTCACAGTGTAGAAGTGAGTATCAGGGCCCGTGTTGTTCACCATGTTGTTTTTGCTTTTGTTTTTGTCGGTGTTTATCTTCACTCAACATATGTATTATATTGCTGTATATGGTATTATAATACAGCAATATGTATATTGCTGTATTATATTGCTGTATAAACCAACTGTAATGGGTTTATGTTTGAAATAACTGTTTCACTGGGCCCCAGCTCCTGGACACCTTACCTTTCTGTTTTATCCATTCTCTGTATGCCCAGAAACTACTTAGGGTAGGCGCAGAAAAATGGCCAGACACATGTTTCATGAAAGACTGAAATGTTTTCTATGTTTACTTTTAAATGAGAGCTAATGTCATTCCTAACGTAGTTTAAATCAAAAAGCAGGCGAGTATGGTTTAGTGATGTTTAATGACCGTGAGGAGATTAAATTTCTAGTCTAGTTGAATGACTTTAGGGAGCCACTTCTCTAGATTTTTTAAATTATTTTTATTAACATATAATGTATTATTTGCCCCAGGGTACAGGTCTGTGAATCGTCAGGCTTACACATTTCACAGCACTCCCCATAGCACATACCCTCTCCAATGTCCATGATCATTTTATCTTTAAAATCGGGCCATTCAAGTAGCTCTCCTATGACTGGTATAAGTGGATCCCTCTGTATCTTATGTTCCAAATTCCATCAGTCACTCTGGCTTGAATTAAACTATAGCTGATTCTGTTTAATAGTTCTCAGTTTTGTTTCAAAATTTAATACGTGCTTTAAAATATGTGATTTTTAAATGCACTACATGTTTTTGAGACTTAGAGGTTTGTGGTATTTTTTCATTATTGGTTGCACCTTTCAGAGCTATTATAATCAACTTATATCAAGTTTTATTTTTAGCAGAATAGGACTAGTTTAGGAAAATTCCTTTTACTTAGTCTCAGAAAGTCTCATAACTGCCTTTCCACTTGTGGATCACAGTAAACGTATCACTATGATTGCTATTAGCTTAAAGCCAGGAATGGTACCAGCTGGTGAAAACATGTGTTTGCCTCCAGAACTACAAAAATATCACATGACCTCAATCCACTAAGTCTTGCCATTAGCTTGTTTAAAGAGCCATAGCAAGTTCATTGAGAATATATTTAATTACAGGTATTGTAGGGAATTAAGGTTAATGTAAAAATAATGGTTTCTTCCCTCATGAACTTCATATTTCAGTATGATTAAGATTGAATATTTTTACGTTCATGTTTGTCAATAACAAATTTATTGAACATTCACTATATGTTACCCAGTTGCATAATTTAGCTTACTTAAGCCACACAACAACCTTCTATTAACTGTGATTATTCCTCCATCTTACAGATGAGGAAACACAACTTCTAAAAGACCAAATAAATTTTCCAATGGCATGAAACTAATAAACCTGTTTTCTTAAATACTTAGTTTTAGAGTTCTCAAAGTTTTCAATCTCAAAGAAATAGAGTAGAAAAATTGAAATTGGAATCCTCAGAGGGAGATTCTCTCTTCTTACTCTCTCTTTTAACGTCTGCAAAAGGTGCTTTTATTATAGCACAGGGACAGGAGCTGCGGGCAAAAGAGCTGCATTTGTGATTGTGAGGAAGGACTGATTATATACTTTTAAGGTTTTTTTGGGGGGGGGGTAGGGGTAGAAATAATGTAAGTCTCTAAGAGATTTTTGCATGTTAAAGAAGAGTTATAGGATCCTGGAAGCCTGGCTATTGTCAAGATAAGGTTGCTTGTAGTCTCTAGCAAAATATATTATTAAGACAGCCCTGAGTTCCCTGAGGAATGTCACACTTGCATGTCTAAGGTATTTATCAAGGGGCTACACATTGTAAGGAAATTTAATTTTAGCTACATTTCTCTTGCCTTGGTTTTCCTCATCTATAAGCACTCATGAAATTCAGCCCCTCTAATTTTCCAGGCCAAATGCCTGGAGATTTTATTTTACCCTTTAGGCTCCCCAGTGTGCTAGTCTGCTTCTTACCTCTCCCTCGGTGGTTAGACCTTGGGAGTCCAGGTTCCCCTAGAGGTGGACCTAGAGGACCTTAGGTCCTCACCCCTCCTATCCTCTTCAGTATAGCCTCTTCTCTACATTTAGTTGTGGAATCCATTTGGCCAGTTTCTGGGTCCCCTTCTGGACTACTTGCTCCAAAGTGCAGGTTACCTAGTTACCCATCCATGAGACAAGACTAGTTTGTGATCCCAGGAGGGAAATTCTAACTGGATTTCCTATCTAAATTACATTATATATAGTGGTTAAACACTTAGTATTAAGTCTAATACTATAGTCAGACCAGTTACGAGTTCAAAGAAATTTTGTGAGCTGATTTGCAAATGTAGCCAGTCCTTATATAGGAAAGCAATTGCTGCTACCAAATAACTGGTTTATAAACTTAATAAGGGTTTTCTGTTCTGAGAAAAATAAGTGTTGAACTCCCTGGGTCCTTAGACCACCCATAACTTAGCTAAAACTAGTTATTTATTAACACATTGAACATTTATCTTGAGACATTGTGTAAATTACTTTCCAACTTAAAGTAGCATTTGGTATCAGAGAACTTGCAGTCAGAACAATTTGTGTTCCTTTCTTTTTAGGAAGCATCGACAACTCCATTTTGTTTTGTTTTGTTTTGTTTTCATAAACTTCATATATCTAATAGCAGAAAAATTCTTGTCAGGCAGAAGGTTCTCAATTGTATTTATTGTTGAGAATGTGTTTTTCTTAGTAATGTAGTTTTAATGTCTCAGTAATGATATCATGTATTATATTTCTCCCTCAGTAAATATTCTCTATAAAAATGAAAAGTTTACTTCAGAGACTTATCACTAATTCCTGAAAAGGAGCCATGATTAATATCCTTAGAGAACAAATTTGAGATATGGGAACCCCGTTTTTCTATTGGGTGTTTCCATAATGTTAGTGGGTTACCAAGGCTTTTTCCATATGAGTGTCAACCCCCACACACACACACTTGACCCTTTAGACACTCAAAACTCAAAAAATGATGTCTGTGCTTTTAAAACACATATTTTAAAGATTATTTACCAAAACTTCAAAGCTTGAAAATTATGAATCACAGTGACCACTCCCAGGAGAGAGCAACAAGCTACTGTTGCTGGATCTTCTGACTTTTCAAGAGAAACTAGATACTAATTTTTATATCAAATTATTTTAAAAGCAGTATTTGTTTATTACAGTATTTAGTCCTCTGGCCAACAATTTATAACCTCTCTCCTAAAGATTTAAACTTGATCTCTTCCTTTTTGGTGTTTTGAAGTCATTTGTTTCATAAGTAGTTATTGGATACTGACTACAGACTATGATTTATGCTAGTGTCTGAGAACCCATTCAACTCATGCATTCAAGTAGCTTTCTGAATAATGACGGATGTGAGAAGCAAATAATCAGTTTCTAAATCTCCTTTTTGTGTCTCATACTGAGTTAGATACCATAAGGGATAGTAAGACATAGAAAATATGGCTTTTTGTCTACCCGGAGTATTCATTCATTTATCTATTCCTTTTGACTATTTGTTAAATACTCTCCTCAGCATTAGAGTTAAGAAGTTTAAAAAAAAATCATGCCTTTGAAGATATTAAATTCTACTGAAGGGGACATATAATAAACCAATACATATATAATAAACCAATACATATATAATGTAGGAGGTAGCATGTGCCATGAAGCTAACATATATGGTGATCATGGAAGGCCATTCCAATAATGTGAGATTTGAGCAGAAACCTGAATTAAGTTAGGGATTGGGCCATATGTTTATTGAGGAAATATTATCACTAAGAAAAAAGTAAAGCAAGCACAAATGCCCAGGGGAAGCCAGTGTAAAGGTTCTTACTGATAACTCAGAGAAGGGATTTCATAGCTTGGACAGAATTTATGAGAAATGATTAATCTTAGATCTATTTAGAAGGAAATGCCAGTAGTATATGCTGATGGCTGTTCAGTGAGAGAAGAAGTCAAAGGTGACTTAGCAATTAGAAGAATGGAGGTTTCATTTACTGAGATGGAGATTTGTGAGAAACAGTTTTGTTGTAGAAATCAAGATTTCTGTTTTGAAGATGTTAAATTTGAGATACCTCTATAAATTCAAGTCTGGATGAAATGTCAAGAAGGAACATGGCTCAGAAGAGAAGAATGAACTAGAGATGGCAACATAAAAAAAGAGATAGAAAAAAATCACTCAAGGGGCGCCTGGGTAGCTCAGTCAGTTAAGTGTCTGCCTTCAGCTCAGGTCATGATCCTGGGGTCCTGGGATCAAGCCCCCACATCAGGCTCAACTGGTCAGTGGGGAACCTGCTTCTCCCTCTCCTCCCACTAGCACTTTCTGTTGCTATCTCTGTCACTATTTCTGTCTCTCTCTCAAACAAAAAATAAAATCTTAAAAAAAGAAAACAAAACAAAACAAAACAAAACAAAACACTTGATCGAGTGGCACAGACTTGAAGTACCCTGGGTGTTTGTTCAGAGAATGAAGGACTTGTTATAATCTGAAATATCTGCAAACTGCTTAGTAAAGAGAAGGTGGGTAGAGGAGAAGCTGTAAAATAAACATAGCTTGAGGCAGCAAAGCTCTGGTATGCGTGGAGGCTAAAGAAGAGAATGAATGAGAGTCACAACACTTAAATACCCTAACTTCTTTGCCCAGGACAGTTCTGAAACTTTTGACACATAAGATTCAATTTCAAAGGTGATCTATTGGAGGGAGGGAGGGAGGGAGGAAGGGAAAGAGAGAGAGAGAGAGAGAGAGAGAGAATGCCACGTTATGAAAATGGAAATATTTCGTGCCCAATGGCTGATAAAATGTGTTCCAGCTGTGGAACAATGGGTGAAAGGTAAATTTTTTTAAACGAAGTTCTCCTTGAGTGTGAGCCCCAAAAGGAGCACAGTTCCAAAATAATAAAGGTACTAGTGCTGCTAAGTTTTTCTTTATTTTATGAGTGTACTGAAGTTGATTCTCTTGAAATGTATTGTCTATTGAAATGCTTTTGTAAGTCACAAAATCGGTGGGAATCTGTGGGGAAATTGAGCCCAGCAAAGCAGAACTTGTCTGTGACTGATATCTCTTCAGTATATGAGCTGAGAAGGGACTGTTACTTGGGTCTTTTTTATGATAATTTACCCACAGTTATTGCACTTGGATGCCCAAGGGATGTCCTTATGTAACACATATTTGTATAAGGAATTCCAATTTCCAAGAAGAAAAAAAGAATGTAGGCATCTGCCTAAAGAGGTGTGTTAGTTTGGAATATTGATGCCCCTGGCACTTCACAGTTTTGATTTTCTCCATAACCAAGGGTGCTTGCTTTCTTTCTCTTTCTTTCTTTCTTCCTTTCTTCCTTTCTTAACATATAATGTATTATTTGCCCCAGGGGTACAGGTCTGTGAATCATCAGTCTTACACATTTCACAGCACTCACCATAGCACATACCCTCCCCAGTGTCCATTGCCCAGCCACTCTATCCCTCCCCACCGCCCCCAGCAACCCTCAGTTTGTTTCCTTAGATTAAGAGTCTCTTATGGTTTGTCTCCCTCCCCAGTCCCATCTTGTTTCATTTTTCCCCTCCCTTCCCCCCTAACCCCCCACCCCCTGCCTCTCACATTCCTCATATCAGAGAGATCATATGATAATTGTCTTTCTCTGATTGACTTATTTCACTCAGCATAATACCCTCTGGTTCTACCTCAATGTGAGATAGGAATCCATCAAAATACTTGAAGAGAATATAGGCAGCAACCTCTTTGACCTCAGCCACAACAACTTCTTCCTAGAAACATCGCCAAAGGCAAGGGAAGCAAGAGCAAAAATGAACTATTGGGACTTCATCAAGATCAAAAGCTTTTGCACAGCAAAGGGAACAGTCAACAAAACCAAAAGACAATGGACAGAATGGGAGAAGTATTTGCAAATGATATATCAGATAGAGCTAGTATCCAAAATCTATAAAGAACTTATCAAACTCAATGCACAAAGAACAAATAATCCAATCAAGAAATAGTGCTTTCTTTCTAAAGAGGCTTGGGGCTGCTCACTCCCTGAGTGGGGGAACTCTGTTCCAATAATTTTAATGTAGTAGAACTTAGTGCATGCAGCACAGCAGAATGGAACATAGGGTCTGGGAACCACACTGGCCACATGTAGATCTCACCTCTACCACTGTTTGTATGGTCCTTTAATTGTCTCATCTATAAAAGGGAGATGACCATACACAAATAAAAATTGACATGGACTTGGGGACGCCTGGGTGGCTCAGTTGGTTAAGCAGCTGCCTTCGGCTCAGGTCATGATCCCAGCATCCTGGGATCGAGTCCCGCATTGGGCTCCTTGCTCGGCAGGGAGCTTGCTTCTCCCTCTGCCTCTGCCTGCCACTCTGTCTGAGCTCACTCTCTCTGACAAATAAATAAATAAAATCTTAAAAAAAAATTGACATGGACTTTAAATGAGTGAATGAATCATGCAAAAAGATTAGGACAGTATCTGGAGCAGAGTAAGCATTCAATAAATATTAAGCACATCTATTATTATGAATATTATCTATATTTTGTTAATGAAGGGAAGGTGGGTCCATGAATGCTTTCCTTATAATGAAGAGAAGTATCTGAAAAGACGGAGCCATGAAGATTATTCTACTTTAGTGGATATTACGTTAGTCTTATTCTAAGGGCACATGTAAATGAGTAAGTTTCCCAAACTGAAGGACATATTTTAGAAACAACCCAAAATAGAGATACGGTCTCAAATACCTGTGGGAGGTAAGAAGGTAAAGATAACAAGTGAAAATGACCATGCATACCACAAAAGAGAGATGGAGTCTGTGGAGAATTAGAAGGGGGCATCTCCCTCTCCCCAGGAGGAGGCAGGCAGCATCAGCCCAGGGCGGTGTGGCCAGGCAAATGTGTCCTCCTGTGCAGAAGTACAGTCCTAGGGGGACCGCAATCTCTGATTTTTCAAAAAGAATTTCCAAATTCATTTGTGTGAAATTAAGACATAAAATGTTTGGCAAGTAATTTTGCAACACACTGAAGGTGATCCAAAACAATACATCTGCAGATCGGATTTGATCTGTCACTTCTGGGTCAAATGGCAACATGTTCAACAGAGAGAAATAATTTAATCAATTAGCTAATGATTGGATTCAGCTCCTCACAAAGTATTTTTATGAGCCGTATATTTGACTCTCCTTTGGATCAGACAACAGGACTTTTGGAATCCTTTCCCATCCTTAGACTCAGCATTGATATATAAAGTTCCTTCAAAATCCCATTTAAAAACTGTTACTCGATCCTACACTTGTCCTTGACAGCCAGCTCTGGAATAAGGCTCTGCTGCGTAGGCGGATTGTGGTTCTGTTGCATATCAGCCCATCAGCGCTTTCTTTTCATAGAAATAAACCAATGGGCCTTTTAAATTTCTAGTCCACAGGATGCATTAAAGGCTATTAAAAGAGATTAGATTGTGCCTTGTCTTCTCTTTAGATACTTATTTTAGAAATTTAGATGCGGCCCAATATAGAGAGATAATAGATATTGTTATTTTAAGACAATTCATGTATTTAAATAAATGGTCATTAATTTTACCTTCTTTTTTTTTCTTAGCTTTGAAGTCATTCTAAAAGTGTACTTCCAAGAAAGTTTAAACCCCAATCATGACTAAGAAATGAAAAATTATTTACTCATAATAATATCCCATTTTTTATATTCTGGAAGTTGATGTTTGCCAGAGGGAGCTATGAAGACGAGACTATGGCTTAACACACGTTTGGTACCCAGTCTGACCAGCCCTTAGAGCTAAATGGAGGTAGAGGTGAGAAGAAGTGTAGGACTACCCACCTCAGAACTATTAAATAATAACATGCTGCTACATGATTTTCTGAAAACAAGGTTAGAAACATTATTTTCTGCTTTTAGAAATCCATAGCAAATAGATACTGACTTTCCCAAAAGCTTAAGGCTGGTATTTCTTATTCATACCAGTGGCTTTTCCACCAACCTGGTCATCAAGGTGGTATCTGTAATGACCATGTGGCTACTCTTCTAAGCTAGATTGTGCAGTGATTAAGAAAGGTGGAGGCTTCCCCTTGATTCCAGTTTCATTGTTACCTCCTTGGCAGGAAGACTCTTAAAGTGTATGGACTACTACATCATTACTTTATTTGCAAGTAGCAGAAGATTCAATTCTCTGGCCAAAAGACTCTGAGTACCTGCTCTCGCCAAAACAGCAAATCGAATGCTGAAGGAGAAAAAAAGGAAAGCAGGTTTTTTTGGATGATCTACAGCCGATGGGAGGTTATACAACACAATTTCCTCTAGGCAAAATGACAGATTTACAGAGTTTGGTTGCAAAGGTTTCTGGCACATTTTGACAAATGGAGATGGTAGATCTGTTCACATTCCTCTTTCTAGATAGGTGATCTCAAGTCACGTATTCTTCTAAAATTATTTTCAACTCTGCTTCCACACAGCTAGGTCTCTCAATACTGAAGCTGAGTTCAGATTTATCAGCACTGTGACTGATAGATCGAGCTAAGCCTACCCACTGTTTAACAAAAGGAGAAGACACCAAATAACACGGTCTCTAACACTGTATTTCTCCTCCATCGTAAATCATTCATATATACAGCCATAAAAGGACATGGGATCCTCTAAGCCATCTGGTATTTTATTTTTCCTCTTCATTTTTGAAAAGGAAAAATCTTGATAAAGAATGGGTTCCAGTGCCATGCACTACTAAAATAAGTCTCGTCTTTATTTTTTTCTTCTTAATTATTAGCCTAAAGATTTTTAGTGCTGCTGAGTACTTCATTATATGGAGCTTTAGCTATCACTGAGTTGATAGGTTAAGAACTTATTGAATGATTCTAGACATAAATTGGCAAGCAGAAACAGCTTAATTTTTACAAAAGAAGAAATCTGAAGACACTAGTCAGAGAAACTTATTTGACATCACTAATTACCTTCTCAAGTTAGGTTCACTTTAAGAGAGCTACCATTTAATATTAAACTCTGAAGAGAGACAAATAAGACAAGCAAATTGTACTGAAGGATATTGTTTTAAAGGTCTTAAATCAATATTAACATGGTTGAATTCTAGTTACTGGAGAATAGAACAGATTTGTAATGAAATTTCTGTATGAAGCTTGGCAAATCCGTTCCCAATGACAGAAAGAAAATTTTTACCCCAAGTGTGTATTACTTTGAGATGTACAACAATGATTTTATATATATATATATATATATATATGATTACCATAATTTTAGTTAACATCCATCATCTCATATAGTTATATTTTTTCTTGTGATAAAAACTTTTAAGATCCACTGCCTTAGCAACATTCAAATATATAGTACAGTGTTGTTAACTTTAGTCACCACACTGTACATTACATCTTTAAGTTATTCATCTTGTAACTGGAAGTTTCTACCTTTTTGGACCCCTTAATCCATTTCCCCACACCCAACCACCCATCCCTGGCAACCACCAGTCTGTTCTCTGTTCATCACTCTGTTCCTTGAGTTCAGATTTTTTCGATTCCACAAATAAGTGATATCATACATAATTGTCTTTCTCTGCTAGTATGAACTTGTGATCTTTTATTACATTCTCGTTCTCAATTTCTCTCTCTCGGAGATAAAGAGGCAGAGAGAAATCTCATTTTCCCCCATCATAAATTGGGTTTTTATTGCATGTTATTTCAATGATCAGACTCAACCATTTGTTCTTTCCAGTTTAAAGGAAAAGTTCAAATCAGCCTCATGTAAATGTTATCTTTGTAAAAGAAGGAGAGGTTTTCACGCATGTGTATGAGAAATCTGCACCATCTGTGCATATTTTAATACATATTCTTTCCTGCATTGTTTAAAAATAGAATTGCCATTTAAGATATTATTTTTAGGGGAAAAAATGTTGCTCTTAAAACACCTTAATTGAGAACAATTCAATGGTCTCTCAGCAGGAGCTGCCAGTTTCCCTGTAGGAAATCTATTTTGCAGCATAGATTTGGATATGCTAATGTGTTCACAGCCACATAAGATAAAATGGGAATTTTATCAGATTTTCTTAGGCAAGTTCTTCTAATAATAAAACCTAAAGAAATCTGAAGGCAGGCATCCCCAGGGTTAGAAGTTTCCAAATGTAGACTTGCAGGTCCACCACGGCCCATAGGCGTTATTTAGTTATTGTTTATAACTGGGCTGATTTTTGTGTTTGCTAGAAAAGAGATCTGAGGACACTGATTCTGTCACAAAAATAAAAGTTGCTATATAGGACCCTACATTTTGCTTTCAAACATATTTCTAAACATGAAAATTTTGCCATGAGAAAAGATGGAATAAACAGCCATCTAGCAGTTCTGGAACTTGAAAGACATAACTAAAATGATGCCTCACTGTTTCCACTAAATCTGTAACAGGTTTTACAAGTCCTCCATCAAAGTATCCCTTAACTTCTTCTCCTTTCCCACTCCACAAATACTACCCTAGTCTAATCCTTTATCAGATCTTGTTTGGCTCACTAGAGCTCTTCACACAGACGCTGAAACGTGACATGCTTCCCCTAAAACCAGGTGGAATGTATAATCAAGTCAGTCGGACCAGGTGGGAAGAATATGCAACATCTATAGCAGGTAACTTCTACTCAACTTCAGAAGATTGCTGGAGAGGTGTTTTGTTTTTATTTTCTTCCAAGAGAAATTAGAAATCTCCCATTTCTTAAGTGTTAGCCATACATAATGTCTGCAGGCCAAGCTAGATCTGAAGATCCGTGGTTGGCAGTTTCTGATACTACAGGTCCCTGCTTTTAGGTTTTTCTGTTTTCCCTTGTTATTTCTAAAATATTGCCAGATCTTTCTAAAACTGTGCCTTTATACCTTGCTGCTCAAGAACATAAGACAACTTCCATGGCTGACAATATCAAACCAGAATTGCTCTTCCAGTGCTCAAGATCTTAAGTGTCCAGTTTTGATTTAAAAAATTATTTGAGGGCCCCTGGGTAACTCAGTCTGTTAAGCATCCCCGACTCTTGATTTCAGCTCAGGTCTTGATCTCAAGGTTGTGAGGTAGAGCCCTGCATCAGGCCCCGTGCTGGGCATGGAGCCTGCTAAAGATTCCCTCTCTCCTTCTCCTTCTGCCCCTCCTCTCTCATCTCCCTCTCTCTCTCTCTCTTTCTCTCTTCCCCACCCCCTCTCTCTCTCTCTCTCTCAAAAAATAAAATAAAATAACTTGAGATTTTTCCCAGTAAGTGATGGAGAACCCATCAAAGGCTTTCAAATAGGAGTGACAAGGTCATTATTGCATGCGGGCAATTTACTTACGAGCTGTGCAGGATGGCTTTTAGTCACTGGTTATGACATGGGATTGAGAATTAACCTACGACATAGGACGAGAATTAACTTTATCAGCACAGTCATTGCATCTCCAATTTAGGCAAGAAAAAATTGAACTGACAGACTGGGAAGTTCAGGAGGAGTAGAAAATCAAATGCAGTTAGAAGAGTATCCACAAACTTTAAGAAATAAAAGCAGCTTAGTTAGCAGAAGTATCAGTAATGGAGAAAAGTTTTGGAGGTTGTGGAGCTGACCACTTTCTCCGCAGTCTGGCAGTTTATTCATTTAAAAGAGAACTCACTTCACTTACTTCATGCAAGGCATTATGATATTAGTGTTTTCCTACTTCCCTTGCATTTTCTCATCTAAAATTTGTAGTAGTCTTGTAAGGTGGGAAGAGTAGTAGGATCCCCATTTTGTTTATGAGGAAGAGCTACCTAAGAGAGACTGTGGCTTGTCTAAAGCCACAGGTTTGATCAGCAGTTGAATATGAGGTAATATACCTGTTTCCCAAATCCTATTCTAATAAAAAAAAAATACTTCACAAATTCCATAAGGGCAGATGCTTTGGGCACCATCGGCATATGCTGCATTTGTCATCCCACCCCCTAACCAGTAATACCCAACACAGTGTCCCAGAGGTCTCTAACCAAATCACTGGCCTGTAAATGGCCATTCACTGACACTTAAACTGACTTTCCTGCAGTTAATTGCATGAAAGTGTTAGTACTTTGTGGACAAGTTTGCCTAATTTTTCTCCCTTTCTAACTATTATTTCTTCTCCTCTGTATTTTGTCTTTTAAATATTTTAAGAGATGGAAATATGTGTGGGGAAGGTTGTGCGTATGAAAATCGGGTCATAAATTAAACAGGATATTTGGATGAAATGAGGTCACAAAGTCAAAACACAGTTTGGAGGTGGGAAGCTTAGACTTGCCTATGCACATTAGACAGTAAAGTGGGGGTTTCTACTTCAGGTATGCTGTGTGCAGTAAAATGAATCTCTGATGAGTTGCCTGACTACAGATAGACTATGAAGTTTCATTCCAAATGAATCTTGAAAATTTCCCATTAAAATGCCTCCTTATCTTTGGTGGAGACATTTAATCCTGTGAAATTCTGTTATTTCCTGGTGTTAATGTTTTGAAGCTAAACTTGGTCTTTGAATGTATATGTGAATCCCACTGAACTTTGAAACATACTGTAACATTTTCTGACACTCAAAGTGACATTTCTTGGAGTGTTTTGAAGATAGGGGATAATTAGGCTTTAAATAATGCATCTGAGAAGGATACCACCTATCATAAATTCAAGTGTGCACATGAATTTTGCTGTAAGTAGAAACTGGGGAAGGGATGGGATTGAATTAAATGCAACAAATAAGCCAGAAATTCCAGTGTATTAATTGGGGAGGACTGAATTAAGATGATAATTCTTAGTCACTACTTTTGGAAAGAAAAAAAAAGTTAACTCATAGTATTTTGGCAAACTCTAAATACATGATCAGTTATTTTTAATAATTTATTTGAATTTTCAACAACAAAAATAATATCTCACATTTATTGAACTCTCAACATGTGCCAACCTCACACTGATCATTTTCATGTGGATGATCTCATTGTGTCTTCACAACAACTTAACATGCACTACTGATATCGAGAGATTCCTAATCCGATTCTTGAAAGATTAATAAATTAATAAATTAGAAATTAGAAATTGTGTCTATCATTTTCCATACATTTTCCCCCAAATCTTGGACCATATCTTGACCATATCTTAGAACAGTGTCTGAATTTCTAAGAGGGTACTTCAAACAATATTTTGGTAATCTTTATCAACAACAAAGTGGATAATGACCAATTTGTCCTAGTAACCATGCCCTGATTTTTCTATTAAAAATGGGGCACCATACATTCATCTATGTATGCATACATTCTTTCAATTAAGGGAATTAACTGATCACTTACCACGTGCTAAGTAGGACAATGATGAATGTTGTTCCTGCTCTTAAGGTACCCAGATGACTGGCATTTGAATAGAAATTTTTCTTTGGTTAAATTAGATCTCTGCTGATTTTGCTCAGATAATGTCAAATGATTGGTTCTAAATTTATAGTCCTTTGTGCACATTTACTTGAATGAGATTCAAGTATCCAAATGTGGAGAACAATCACTTGCCTATTTCATAGCTAAGAGCAATGGAAACATAGAAACCCTTGGATGATGGAGAGATAATAGATATTCTTTGGTCATTGCTTCATCAGCAGCTATCTGCCTTGGAGCTAACTGTGCCAGTCATATTTTTCATTTTAAATGCAGTTTTGAAAGAGATTCCCTTTCTATGACTGTCATTTCCTTTCGAGATGGTTTATTGTATTCTTTAGAATCTAGGTTACTTTTTATAACGTTGAGTCTCTGGGGAATTGGGCAGAACAAAATGCTCCCAGACATAAAAGTGCCAGCTCCACTGGCTTTACAGAACTCATTCTAGATAAATTGCGAACTTTTAATGCCAACTCAACTGGACACCTGAAGTACCTAATATCTCCCAGATGCAGGCAAAAGGCCCACTAAGCATAACCCCAGCTCTAAGCAATGTCTCAAGTTTTGTAATGTGGTCAGATTCCAGAGACAGAAAGAAGAGTTATATACAAGAATAAAAATAAAACAACATCATTAATCCTCAACATCTTCATTATATTGCTATCTAGAGGCTTATGTGAATATTACTTAAACAAGAGAAAAAAGAGAAACCTCAAAGCACAATGAATAAGAAAACACTTTGGAGATAGATAGGCAAAAGAAAGAATCCTGGTTCTACCACTTACTAGTTGATTAGAGCAGATATGTTAACCTCTCTGTATCCCTAATTCTTCATCTGTGAAATTGGTATGATGATAATATTTTTAATGTGCATAAAATGCCTGATTTTATGTGCCTCTATCTTATTAAACATGGTGGAAGCAGCAGCAACAGTGATGTGTTAGATTAATGAGGTCATATTATGTCTATTATGAGTGATTCAGTCACAAAACACTACTATATTAAGAAGTATTTCAGAAAATAAGCCAAACAGGGTATGAAGTAATCATCACACAAACTGAAATACTTTTAAAAATGCAGGTTCTATTTTCAAGTTATTCAGGATAGGGGGAATTTAATATCGGCCAGAGAGATTAAGTCTTCCTGTAAGAAGCCATTTAATCTGTTCCTTAAATGTTTAATATGTGAGAAAAACACTTGTTGACTCTGACATTTACCCCCCCCCATATAAGTAAGGTATATTTTAGAACTAGGCAACGCTGGGGATATGAACCTTGGCTTCCTAATCCTACATACGGCAATATGTCATTAAATATACTGTTGTCAGTTATAACTGTTATCATCAAAATTCTAAATAGAGACATATCTATACTGCTTGTCACCCTTATACCCTAAGAGAAATCATGTGGCTTCAGAAACTCGTGTGTGTGTGTGTGTGTGTGTGTGTGTGTGTGTGTATAGCATGTGTCTTAGTTCCTTCAGGTTGCTATAACAGAATACTACAGACTATGTGACTTGGAAAAAACAGACTTCAATTTTTCATGGTTCTGGAGGCTGTAATTCCAAGTTGGAGGCACCCCAGATTTAGTGTGTGGTGACAGCCCACTTTATGGTTCATATACAGTTCCTAGTAGTTTGCTGGGTTCTCATATGGTAGAAGAGATCAGGGAGTCTCTGGTCTCTTATGAGGGCACTAATGTCAGTCATGAGGGCTCTACCTCCATGAACTAATCACCTCCCAAATGTTCCACCCCCAAATACGATCAGATTAGGGATTAGCTTTCAGGATATGAATTTTGGGAAAACAAATAAACAACCTTGTGTGCTATGAAATATTTTATTTCAAACTTAACTACAATTCCATTTAAAACAATGAAACAAATTTGATGTTTATAAAAATTTATCAGTGTTGTTTTGCAGAGATCCTAAAACTATGCACTGTATTATCAACACTGCATAACAGCAAAAGACTGGAAAATGACACTGGTGACAGAGTAGCAAATATTTCAAAAATTGTTATTGAATTTTGAATACATGTATTTTTTTTTTCTAATACATCTAACTCGTGAGTCCTTAACAGTCTAGACTATGTATGCTTCGATGTGCTAAAATGAGTTAGGCTTTTTTCCCTTTTTTTTTTTTTCAAAAAAAAAAAAAAAGTAACACATAATGGTGCCCTAGATTTTCATTACCAAAACATCAAAATAAAAAATTGCCACGCCATAGATTTCCCAGGAGGCAAAACTGCTTCCATGTAATTCTGTATTCTGGTCAAGGCTTTTTGGATACAAAGAAAAAGTCTACTTACACTAGCTCAAGTAAAGGATCTTTAAATTCATGACCACAGACTTCAAACTCTAATGCTGCATAATAATAATACGCTGTTCTGGTCCATTCATTCTTCTCCTCTCCTAAATGACTATTCTGTATCTTCCTCCCTCTCTTCTTACTTTATCAACACCTGCTACTGCATTCTTACTCTCAGCTAATGACTTTGCTTCCTACCTCACTGTGAAAACTGAATCATTGTAAAAGAACTCAGAATATTCCCACCGCTACACCTATCCACCTACCAGAATCCATGCCCACACATCTGCCTTATCCCTGCGGTTATCATGCTTCCATATAAATATAATTTCATCTTGCCCACTTGAGAAGATGATTCTAGCAATCTATGCTCTCTTCTCTGTATCATTAATCTTTAGTTCTCTACTGATCACTCCCATCAGTATTATAAACATGCCGTTGTTATTTCTTCCAGCTTTAAAAAACTAATCTTCCTTCTTCCCGACAAACCCTCCTAGCCATCATACCACTTCTTTTTTCCCTTTTGTAGCAAAATTCCTTTAGTAGTATATTTTCTCATGTTATCATAAAACCATTCCAGTATGCCTTTCTCTTCCACCATGCCCCCAAAACTGCATTTGTCATGGTTGACAATGCTCTTCACATTGCTAAACCTCAAATGGGCATTCCTCAACTTTCATCTTCTACAGTTTCCACAACCTGTTACCATCAGGATCATTTGATACTGCTGATTACCCCCTTCTCCTTAATACATTTTCCTCCCTTGATTTCATAAACTGCACTCTCTCTAGGCTTCCTTCTTACTTCTGATTTTTTTTTCTCAATCTACTTTGTGGTTTCCTTCTTCATCCTTTATTCTTAATACAAGAGCACATCAAGATTCACTTCTTGGATTACTTTCTAATCTGCATTCACTTCTTTGGGCTGTCTCACAAGGTTGCATTGTTTTACATATCATCAATATGCTGATTGCACCCAAACATTTATCTCTAATCCAGACTTCTTTCCCAAACTTCTTTCCCAGACTTTATATATTCAACTGTATGCCCAAAAGGGAACTTCAAAATCTGTAATGTGTGCAGCCCTTCTTATCTCATTTAATGTCAACTCCATCTTTCCATTTGCTCAGGGCAGAAACATAGGGGGTATAATTGTCAACTCTCTTTTTTTTACGTCCTACATAAAATCCTATTAGCTGGGACTTCAAAATATTTCTAAAATTCCAGCACTTCTCACCACTTCTTTTCTTCCACCATGTTGTGAAGTACCATTATCTCTTATGAGGATTACTACAAGAGTCTTCTGACTGTTTCCCTTCTTCAAACTTTATCTAACTCCATATTGATCTTCTCTACATAGAAGCTTTGATAATTCTCTTAACACATATGCCAGATCTTGTCATGTCTTTGCTCAAAGCCCTCACTCAGACTTTGAAACCAAATTCCAAATAATAGCTTACATGATTCCATATTGTAAGACCCCCTTCCCCAGTGCCTCTCTGACCTCATCTCTTATTTGTTCTCTTTGCTTATGCTGTTACAGCGACATTAGATTTCTTACTATCCTTCCACTATACCATGTATCATCCCAGCTTTGGACCTTTGAACCATCTCTTTTCTCTACTGAAATGCTCTTCCACCAATAGGGCTGTGGCTAAGTCTGTCATCAGTCTTTGCTTATATTCAGCTTTCTGATGAGTCCTATACTGACCACCCTCTTTAACATTGCAACCTAACTGGGGTACCTGGGTGACTCAGTGGGTTAAAGCCTCTGCCTTCAGCTCAGGTCATGATCTCAGGGTCCTGGGATTAAGCCCCACATCAGGCTCTCTGTTTGGCAGGGATCCTGCTTCCTCCTCTCTCTGCTTGGCTCTCTGCCTACTTGTGATCTCTGTCAAATAAATAAATAAAATCTTAAAAAAAATTGTAACCTAAGTGCCCTCCCAAGATTCCACATACTACTCACTTTGCACTACTTTTTTTTAATTTGTCCATAGTCAACATAAATCTTATTACTTTCTAATATATTATATAATTTACCTGTTTGTTATGCCCACTATCTATTGTCCATCTCCCCCCACTTGCATGCATTCTCAGTAAGGGCAGCTGGGTTGTTGTTGTTGTTGTTGTTGTTTTAATTTATTTTTTCTACCAATGTGCCATAAGTGCTGAGAACCATGCTTACACATAGTTGGCGTTCAGTGATTGAATAACAACACAACAAGCAACCTCAGAGATGTCTCAGAAAAGGTTGTTCAAAGTTATTGGGAAATATCCAGAATTCCAAGGGTAAACTTGAGGCTTTGAGAACTAGAATACCTCTCTATCCATGTCTCTCTCTGCCTCTCTCTGACTTTATCAGGAGTCCTGTATACCTTTTCCCATGGTATCTGTGCTTCATTGTTCATTCTCTGCATATTGACTTTCCTCTACTTTCTTATAGCAAGTTATGGCTTCTTTGTTCTTATTCTCCTCCCCCTTTCTGAATCATTACCTTTTCATATTTCACTGGTAAATATACTGATTCAATCTCTCAATATGTGGATTCCATATTCTTAGCAAATGAATATGTTTAATCCAGCGTAAAGTAGACATCCATCATGTATAACCAGTCATGGCTGCAACTGAGGGTACCGTCCAGGTCCAGGTTCAGCAGGGACTGTGAGGAGGAGAAGTTTCAACTGATGTTTGGTGTTGGTGTGCAGAGAACCCTAAACTTATGTACTATAGTTATTCCCTTTTATATGCCATATCTCTACATAAATTGTAAAGATAGATATAAGCCAGATTCAGATTATATAAGCTCTCCTAGCTCCCATTACAACTTTAAAACAGTCAGAAAATTTTCTCGTGGTTCTTTATTATGACAAACCTTAAAATATGATGTCCATTTGGTCTATTCAGCCATCCATTTGCTTAAATTTAGGTAGGTTTGCAAATTTGAAAAAGTGTAGCAAAGCATCGATCTTCCTTTGTCTTCACCTGATCCTACTTTTTTTTTTTTTTTTGGTATGTGCTTGGCTCTAAGTACTGGTTTTAAATTTTACTTACTTCATTCTTGCCCCTTGTATTTGTTAAAACCATATATCCACCAGTGAGCCTTGTATTTTGGAGAAACTGAGTTGACAACAGAATAAGGAATGGAAACTAAAGTGGCATGTCAACAAATTAATAACAGGAATCTATTTTTTTTAAGATTTTATTTATTTGACAGAGAAAGAGATCACCAGTAGGCAGAGGCAGTCAGAGAGAGGGGGGAAGCAGGCTCCCCACTGAGCAGAGAGTCCAATGCGGTGCTCCATCCCAGGACTCTGGGACCATGACCTGAGCCAAAGGCAGATGCTTAACCCGCTGAGCCACCCAGGCACCCATAACAGAAATCTATTTTGAGTAACACATTTTATGATATCAATAAGATACTTTATAAAAGTATCATAATTCCATAGAACACGAACCAAGAAGACCCATTCCTTTGTAGTATGAATACTAAATAAGGTTTTAAATGCTCTTGTACATATTAAAAATTGGCAAACCTTCCATGTAAATAGATATCTTCCAATCTGTGTATTTATATATGTTTGTTATTATTTGAGTCTAATACTTCTTTTTTTTTTTTTTTTTTTTTTTTTTTTTTTTTTTTTTTTTTTTTT